>QAOC01034307.1:157730-223539 GCA_003255005.1 Begonia fuchsioides | reverse complement strand
CGTCCGGTCGACATAGATTTAATCTCTTGAACTTCAAATGTCTTCAATCGGTCGACATACATGAGAACGGTCGACATACGATTCTTCTCTGATCTTTGAGCGGTCGACATAAGTTCATACCTGTCGACATAAGTTGCTTCTACGAGCCTAGCTGCACTTGCTAAAACTTCAATTTTATCTTACATAGTTATCATAAAAAATAATTGATTGCTTTAAAACCTTTTAAAGCTAACATTTTGATTGTAAGTGATTTCGATATTGCCCTCGACTCATTTCGAATCCAAACATGCCTACTATGTTCTATAGTTGCTTAATTTAAAGTTTGAAGGGCCACCGAATGTTAAATTCTTATATTTACTTTTTTATCATAGTTTTCACACGCACGTGAATAATAATCATAACACTAAATTATTGACATATAATTGAACAAATATTTAGCATAATATTGTTCGTTACGAATTCTTGTCTTCGAAACTTATTTTCCAAAAAAATCTATGATATTTCCTCGGCATTATTGCCCCATAATTATGTTCATCGATTGATCTATTTTGAAATTTATATTTAATAATACCCAAATAAGAATGGGTGGATACATGCCGGTTTGGTCTAGTTGTATTCTGAAATAGAACCGAAATTGGAACTCACGATTCTGGATTTTCATAACTGGTGTCGTTCCGATTTTAATCCGATTTTATTTAATATTTTAAAATTTAAAATATAACAATAATATATATATTATATTTGAGTTGAATTTTAAGTAATTGGACAAATTTATAACTAATTGTAGAATTTATATCAGATTTTGTTAAGGTTTGAGTCGAATTTTACTTAATTTAGAATTTTTTTGACTTATGGTCCTGATTCTAGTTTTATGGTTTTTTAATCCTAAAAATTGGCACCGGCACATGAATCAATGTTATTTTAAAAATTAAAATCAAAATCGAATTAACACTGACAATTCTGATCTAATTTACATTTCTGGTATGTTTTTGCATAGACTTGTTATTAATATCTTGTTAAAATTAATTAAATTCTTGGCCATTTCATACATAATTAAAGCTAATAACTGAAACTTTCAGAGCAGCGCAGCCTTCCAGACGATATTCAGTTCGAACAACCAACTTAGATTTTATTATTTTAAAATTGAAAGACAATCTTCTCGAAATTATTCATAAAACCCTAACGCTCGTCGTCGAAGGCGGTCGACCTATAGTCTTCTAGGGCAAGGAGAGAACGAATATCTTTAGCTATGGCTTCTGCATCCATGGCGGCTCCATGCAACCCTCTTCGAGCCAGGCCAGCACAGTACAACCCTTTCTCTCCTTTCCAGTGATCTGGAAAGCTGTTCTTCGGCATTCCATCTTTGTTCAGAAGATAATCATAATCCTAAATCATTGAAAAATATTATTATTTTTCTTGAAATATTCTCGTGGAAGATGAGATTGGTAGTGTAAGAAACCCTAGATAAGATGAAAGAGAAAGAAACTCTTACCTTGAGCCAGCTACTTGCCAGGCTTCGGTACCCGGTCGCGAAAATAATGGCGTCGAATTCCTTCTCGACATCGTTCTCGAACATCACCTTCGTCTCGTCGATGTTTCGTATTTCTGGGACAACCTAGCACATTGTTTTGACATGGAATATCTTATAATTTTAGTAAATTGGAAGGTTTTTTAGCATGAGGTCATATGTTGCATGTCTTAGCAAGCGGACATGTATTTTATAGTGGAGACAAACCGCTTAAACCTAGAAGTTGATATTATATTACTTAAAATAAGAAATATATTGCTCAAATAATTAATAAAAATGAAAATATTTTAGTGTTTTTATGTGAGGATTTAAAAATAAAATGACTGCCTGAATTTGTTGGTCTTTGATTCTCTGAACGGTTCCGACATCGATTACCGGAGATCTTCCGGTGATGGCTTTGAGATAAAAGGGGCCTGTCTTCGGTCGAACGATTCCGTGGTCGGAAAGATCTCCATGTTTGAACTTAGAAAACATTAAAACGATTGAATCCACCACTGAAATTGGCAGATACTTCAGCATCAACATCCCTACGTGCACTATTTCCTTGGTCAGCACATGAAACTGCACCCATTTTTCAGACATTCTCGGTTAGATCATAAGAATTATGGGTCTTTTAACATTAATATTCACGAAACTTTGATATGAAATGTTAAGATTTTGGGAGAGCTTGAAAAAATGAGTGGATTATCGAGTTCTAAAAGTTTGAATGTCATCATGCAATCATACCGGACTTTTGATCAAGATGGAACAACGCGCTTCGAAGTTCGATAAATCGTAAGCGATTTCCATGCCGGAATTTCCACATCCGATGACCAAAACGTCTTTCCCGGTGTATTTAGAACCGGATTTATACTCGCTCGAGTGCATAATCTCTCCTGGAAAGCTATCCAAGCCAGGCAAACTTGGAATGTATGCTGCATTATTCTCCCCACTAGCAACCACCAAGAACTCGGAAATATAAACCTCGACCTTCCCTTCGATCTTATTTTCGGCTTCGACCCTCCATTTCTTATCGATCCGATCGAAGGATGCCGATCGGACGGTGCAAAAAAAACGAGGGTCGATGCCGTGGTGGGCGGCGTAGCTGTCGAGGTAGTCGAGAAATTGAGATTTGGACATGAAAGTGGAGGCTTTGGGAGGAGGAGGGAATAGAGGGAGAGAGCAAAACTCTTTGGCTAAGTGAAGATTGACTCGATCGTAAGTCTTTTTCTTCCACAACGAAGAATGGGAATCTTCTTTTTCGAGGATCAAATGTGGAATGGAATGTTGATTCAGGCAAGCTGAAGTTGCAAGGCCCGAAGGGCCTGCTCCGACGATCAAGACCTTGGTTTCCTCCATTGCTGAGAAGATAACTCTGAAATTCTCTTGTTTTTGCAGAAAGAGACGGTATATATAGCCACTTCTGAGTTCCTTGTGACCGGAAATCTAAGCTCGTCGATCTAGATTGACACTGGTCTGGACTTTTCATGACAGTCAATGGATCGTTGACTCTCCACTTAACTCTTTGTTTTACTCACAGAAACTGACCTAACCGCAAAAGTAATCCTCCCCCAAATTTCTGCTATCTCCTGTAACTGAAGTCTCCTTCATATCCTCTGAACAACAAGTTTTTACTAATTTTATTTTGAAATAAAATTGAAATCTAAATGGAAGGTTTTGAATTTTTGGAATTGACATCGGAATCAACGGTTCTGATTCCGTTTCGATTTTAACTGGATTTTATTTTATATTTAAAAAAATAAAAAATATATTTTATTATATTTGGGTCGGATTTTAAGTAATTGAGCGAATTTATAACCAATTTTAGGATTCATATTGGATTTTATTAGGGTTTGAGTCGGGTTTTACTCAATTTTAAAACTTTTTTGATCCACGGTACCAGTTTCACGATTATTTACTCTTAAAAACTGGCACTGACCCATAAATCACGGTTTTTACTCCTAAAAACGGGACTGACCCATAAATTACGGTTTTTTAAATGTTAGAACCAAGACCGGATTAAAACTGATGGTTCTTGTCTGGTTTACGGTTTCGGTCCGATTTTTCCCACCTGTACTGGACATGGCCAAGAAATCATGGAGAAACGTCTTGTTTTGTCCCAAAAAAGCAAATTTACTTGGAACATCAACCAAACAAATCTGATACCTAGTTTAGCTCGGCCATCTTCGTTTATACCATTACAATACTGTTCGCTTTGTGTCAAAACGTATTGTAATTTGTTGAGAGAACAACACTCTTTATTAGTCATTCTCCACTTTTCGGGCTATTTAAAATTGCACGCTTGCTCATTTAGATCGAATGTTCATAACTAATAAAATTTTAGAGTGTCTTCGTCTTTGTACCCTATGTCACGGTTTAAAACTTTTTCTTCTCGGAATAAAACTTTATTAGATCAATAGAATTTTAGATAGTCTTCATCTTTTTAGCGAAGCCTTTTAATGATAGTTCTATATTTGTAGTTTTTTCCATTTAAGATGGCACAATTGCATTTTCCGCGAGGGCGTTCGTGTTTAATCGATGGCGACCTCCATAGTTTAGAAGATGTAACCCTAATTTTTACGCGCCGACATCGCCCTCGTGAAAAAATGTAGGCAATCACACAAACTTGAATTTTCTCTACAACTATTTTTATACCGATATCTAGCCATCAATAAATTTTGTTCGCCATTTTTATCTCCCGCACAACTGCTTCATGGTTTTAATCTAATTTTGACAGCCTCGTAAATTTGCAAATTTGAGGCTCTTCAACATTGGATGGTACAAACTTAGTAATGCCTTTTAAATCAAGACTGAAGAATTTGACACTGATTGACAAATATCGACCAAAACAAAGTTATCAAATAATGAGTTGAACCAAAACTATACTGATAGATATAATCAAAGATATTAAATTGATTTTTCAAGATTTGACCGGAAGACGATCCGATTCTTCAGAAAGAAACAAAGAAAAAATCGTCATCGTTCGTCATCGTTATAAAGAGAAGACTCAAAAAACTATGCATTGATTGTTGTTGGATCTATGACTTAAATATGCAACACAAGTAAACATCTAAATATTAAGGAGTTTAACGAATTCAAGTGAACTAGCCGAATACCCGAGCTTATTTACTAGCAATTAATCGAGAAAATTAGAGAGAAATCGGTTGCTAAACCACCTACGTAGTCAACTTCCGGTATATTGTGAAGGTGGCAATCAATTAGTCCTTCGAGTTTTTTTGTGCAAAAGTAGTGGTTCCTTCCATGTTCCAAGCCATATAAAATTTCGCGCATAACCGAGACTTACTACAAAGAAATTGAAAAGCGTCGGGAAATTTGCTTACCAAAAGTGATTATTTCTTAAAGCTTCGATTGCCGAACGACATTCTTGAGCGAGGAAGATGGAGAAATGACGGGGAAGTAGGGTTCGATCGCAGAAAGAAGTAATTAGAATGGGAGAGAATATGGAAAAAAACTCCTACTCGAGATCGAAACACTCCCGCAAACACAGACACACACACATATATATACATATATGTATCCTTATGTAGATTTTCCGATTACAATATTGACCGCTTTATGTCGAAACTTACACCGATAAATATGAATGAGACCCTCGTAACTTGCCGTTTATTTCCATACACGTCGTTATAACGTGGAATTTTTACGATGTACACAGGCTTACCAAATGTGAATTTTTTCCGACAAAGACATCGGAACCTTGTTACCTTAAAATTGTTTTGTCTATTTGAAAATATAACTTCGGTCTCGAACCAAAACCGATCAAATAAGAACGGGAAAGCAGGTAGTAGATAGGAATAAATTTCTTTTGGCTTTATCAAATTAATATTTTGAAAAATATTTCGACACCCACTTTAACTGAAATTTGTCGACGTTCCAAATGTCACGAGGAAATAAAATAAATAAATTATTAAAAAATAAAATAATGATTTCCATGCATGGCCATGCAAATTTGGATGAGTTCGTCGGTGGTTTTCTACACCTGCATGGCCGTGCAAGCTTAAACCAGGAGAGAACAACAACTGTGGAGGAGTTCGGTGAACGTTGGAACCTGTTTTACGTTTAAAATATGTTTTTTTTTTGTTTTTTTTAATAAATGAAAAATAAAAATTATTTCTAGAAATATTTATGTTGTCTTATTTTTTGTTGCCTTGTTTGAATAATTGTATGGTTTTTGGTAGAGGTGCAATGCAATGGGCTTGGTCGTGTGTCGGTAGGCTCGATTGAGACTGGGCTGAATTGGGTTGGGCTGGACTGGATTGAACTGGACTGAACCGGTGGGCTAGGAGTGGACAGGTCTAGGAGTAGGCAAAACTGGATCGAAACTGCCAATTTTAATCTGATATTGGTTTCAGTTTTTAAAAAACCGTGATATATGAGCAGTTTTGGTCTTTAGGAGTAAAAGTCGTGAAACCGGGATCATGAGTAAAAGAAGTTCTAAAATCCAGTAAAATCCGACCTAACCTTAATAAAATTTGATATAAATATTAAAATTGGTTATAAATCGCCAAATCACTTAAACTCGATCTCAATATAATAAAAATATATATTTTATTGTTATATTTTATTTTTTAAAATATATAATAATATTATGTTAAAACCGGAACAACACCGAAACAGTTGGTTCTGGTTCTAAAAATTCAGAACCGTAAGTTCGATTCTGATTTTATTTTGGAATAAAACGGATCAGATCAGCCCGTGCCTACCCTTACAGTAACATGATTTAAACCACGAGGTTTTTCAATTATATTTTTTTTTGGATGATTGAAAATTTTAAAATTCAATTAAAATATAAAATAATAATATATAGTTTTGGGTATTTGCATTTGAATTGTAAAGAGGGAAAGTTTGAATTTTGGGAGTGATAAATGATAAATAAAGTAATTACTATTTTATATTTAATAATTATAATTATAATTATATCATGTCTCTTGTAAACTCCATTGACGACGGGGCATCACCTTCTTCGTCGATCAGCAGCTGCTGCTTGAAGCGAGCACGGAGACAACGTTCTCGAAGCGTCTGGGAATAGATCCGGTTAGTCTTTGTTTCTTTGGGTTTCGTTTATTGAGCTCTGCCCGATTCGTATCCTGAGGGGGAAAGTTGAATTTCGGATTTACTTCTGGAAAATTCTCGTTTTCTTTTGGAGTAAATTGAAGTTAAGGTTTGTTTATGTATCGGATACTGATTCCAATTAGGTTTCTGGTGCATAGGCGGATCGTTGAGGCTCTGGAGTGAATAATTTGAGAAGGATTGCGTGTTCAATTATGATCTGTCGATCTCTAGAAGAAGATAAAGTTTAATTTTGGTTTTGGGACGAGGAACATCGAGGCCGGTATTTGAATGTCTCGGCTGTTGATTCAGAATTAGTGTTTTTGGTCCAGAGGTAGGATTGTTTAGGGCTCTTGAGTGAACATTTGGAAAGGATCATTCCCGAATTCGACTTTAGGAAATTTCTCCATGAAGGTTCTAGTTCTTGTTAACGTGTGGAAAGAAGAAATGATACAAGTATCGAGATGATTAACCTTGATAAAGAGATTCGGGAATCAATGAATTAGTTTTATATTAGGGTTTGTGCTTTCAGATTTATGATGGTGAGGCTTTTTGGACTCACCTTGGGAGAGACATATGAGTCACCTCGGGAGATTGCTTCACAGGGGGCCTCGACAAGTAAGTCTGGGGAGAGTGGGTGGCTCATACGCTTCTTTGATTCATCATTTTTCTGCGAGTGGATTGCTGTTAGCTATCTTTATAAGCATGAACATGGAGGGGTACGTGATTACCTCTGTAATAGAATGTATACTCTGCCTCTGCCGGGTATTGAAAGCTATTTATTTCAGATATGTTACTTGATGGTGCACAAGCCGAGCCCAGCATTAGATAAGTTTGTCATTGATATGTGCGCCAAGTCCCTGAAGATGGCTCTGAAGATTCACTGGTTTTTGTTGGCTGAGCTTGAAGACTTTGATGATTATGAGGGGATAAGTAGGATTCAAGAGAAATGTCAGATTTCAGCAACCTTAGCTGGTGAATGGCCTCCTTTAGTGAAACCCCAAAATGAGTTGACTAGTCCTGGAAGCAAGAACCAGGTATTGAGTAAACTTCTTTCGTCAAAACAACGGTTATTGTCATTGGCAACTTCACCTCCTCCTCAGAAATCTTTGTTATTCTCTCCTTCCTCAGGAATTTCTGCACATGAGGAGGGAAGTCAGTTGTCTAATGAAGAGAATAACATTTTTAAGAAATTTATTCCGAGTCCGAAGTTTCGAGATACTCTGCTCTTTCGAAAGTCTATTGAGAAAGATGATACTGATTCTGAGAAGGATGGATTTCTTAAGAGGCTTTTGAGGGACAGTAAAGGGAATGATGATTCAGGATCAAAGAGTCGCGATGCACTACTTTTTAGAAAGTCATCAGAGAAGGAGAATGAGAACACTGAAAAGGATGGATTCTTTAAGAGAATTTTGAGAGAAAGTCGAAGTGAGGACGATGAGCTCATTTCAAGCTCAGAGGGGTTTTTTAAAAGGTTGTTTCGTGATAGCAAATCTGATGCTGAAGAAAAGTCAGCTTCTAAAATAGTGGAAGATGAAGAAAAGGAAGGGTTTTTCAAGAAATTCTTAAAGGAAAGGTTTGAAGATAAAAAGGATTTAGATGATAGTAAGATGGAATGCGAGGAAAAATCAGTATTGAAATCAATGGATGATGATCAACAAAAAGGTTTCTTCAAGAAATTCTTCAAGGATAAATTTGAAGACAAAAGGGACAATAACAATAAAAATGAAAATGACCAGATGAACAGTGAAGATAGATGCTCAAAATCTGCTGAAGACGATGAAAAAGAAGGGTTCAAACGGAAACTTCTAAAAGATAAATTTGAGGATAGAAAAGATGCAAGGGATAAATTAGAAGATGGAAATGGCAATGGAGAAGAGGAAGAGTCTTCTGATTTTTCACTTTTCCGGAGATTGTTTCGTGTACATCCTGATGATTCAAAAAATGTAGGATTAACTGAGAACAACAACAGTGATAATTTGATTGAAAGTAGTCCAGGCACTGAGAACTTTTTCCGCAAGTTATTCAGAGATCGGGATCGTTCCGTTGAGGACTCTGAGCTGTTTAACTTGAAGAAACAGAAAGAGGTGTGTTAAAACTATTACTGTGAAGTTTCCTTATGGTAGAAAGCATAGCGTAATCATCCCTTCCATGATTGTTTCTGTCATGGTGCTCTATTGACTTTCATATAGAACTCAAAAAATGTCTTGAAAAAGTATAGAAATCTCGCAAGACAGACGTTTTCATGTTTTTCTTGGATTTCGGTATAACTGATGGAAAATTTTCTTTCTGGTCAGTTGTTTGTTTCGTTCTAGAAAAATAATTAACAAATTACGTTGATAGTAGAAAGGCCGACTTCAATAAAGAAAACTAGGTGCCAAGCCTTTGATATATGATATGAAACCATTTCTTTCTCTCTGGGAATCATAGCACAAAATACACTCTTTGGGAACTATTATTCTTTCTTAAAATTATATTGTTCAGTTTAATTTTTCGTTTTTAGTTATTATTTTATCTTTTAACATAACAAGGATTGGCTTTATCCTTCATCTTTGGACATAATGGAAAAGATTAACATTGGAATTCACCTATTGTGATGGTGAATATTTGCTGTACTGTCTTAAAAATAGAACTTTTTACCTTTTAAACTTAGAGTAAGCTATAATTTGTTGGAAAGAGATATAATGTTTGGGTGAAACTTAAGATTGTCCAAATTTTGGTGGGACAAGCTAAATAGTTAGAACCCAATTAATCTTTCGCAATTGTTTTACAGATTTTATTTGCTTTTAGTTTCTTAAAATGATTTATTGTATCCTTGTTTTGGCAGCGTCCTGAGTTTCCCAAGCAACAAAACGAAAAATCTAATGTAAAGCCTCCACTTCCTAGTGGCGCAGCTTCACATTTTAGGAAAGGGGCTTATTATGAGTCACTGGACTTTGTGCGGACACTGTGTGAAACATCATATGGTTTGGTTGATGTATTTCCAATTGAGGATCGTAAAAGTGCTCTTCACGAGGTTGTAAATTTTTTTCTGGCAGTTTTCATCTAACAAATGTCAAGTTGTTACTCTATGCTTGTATTACAGCTAACTTACATGTTTGCCGTATTATTTTATACTCGCTGAATATTTCCAATTTCTGACTCTAGTTTTGGTGCTTTTGTTTTTTTGTTTTTGCTCCAGTCTCTTGCAGATATAAATGCACATTTGGATGAGGCTGGAAATAGCGGAGGTATGATTTTGCATTATATTCTCTCAGATGTATTAAATATTGTTGCTGGACCGTTTTGCCTTTCTGAAGTGAAGAGGTATTGAAATATTGTATTGAGTTGACGAATTATCGGTTATGGTTCAAAACAACATTAGCAAAGAACATAATCAGATTACCTTTTGAAGAATTTTTCAAATTATAAGTATATACTTTATTGAGAGAATTACATCACTTTTTAGAGCTCACGCATGGTTTGCTGTTAGTTTATAATTGGCAAAGTCTTTGAAACTACAGAATGTCTTGCATTCATGCCTTGTAATTTAATAAATTTCCAATTTGAGTCAAGATTAGTTTAATTATTTGACTTAACATCTCCTTCATATGTTTACCACTTTTTCTTTATCGGAGCTCAGACATGAATTTTTTTTTGTTTTTTATTATTTTTTGTCATGCTCCAGTATAAGTGGTTATGTTGAAGCTAATTTATTTATTTGTTGTTCTTACTAGTTTTTTAGATTGATACTCGGTGTAATCCATTTTATCTTTTTTTTTTTAAATAAGTATCAGCATTCAAAAAATTTTAGACGTTGGATGGAAGTTAACTTAATTATTTTCAGTTTCTAAAATGTTGTCTTTGGTGTTGGCCATTTTTCGTGTTGATTATTACATATGAATATTTTAATTCTTGAATGATGTTAATGGATTCAAACTAAAGATCTATCAATTATTCTGAAATCATAAGTTGTTTGGTTGAGGTTAGTGTTTATTTGTAAAATGTAGAATCTTTACATTAAATCTAGATGTGATTTATTGCTGGATATATGTTTGATTATAGTTTTTGATGTTTCTTCATTTTTAATCTCTTCATTCACTTCTTAGCTGACATAAACCTTTGTATATGAATCAATCTAAGATGCAGAAACATAATTTTTATGTAGAAAAAAAGTTTTCAGTGTTTCAGATATTTAACATAAAGTTAAAGTGAGTTAATAATTAACGAGACATCGATGCCAGTACAAACTCTTCTTCATCCTTGAGATTTTTTTGATTCATGTTTCTATGTCCTGTTTCCTTTTTGTCACTGTTCATAATTTTACTACCTCACTCAGCACACATTTTGAGCTTGGTGTCAATTTGAACTGTCATCTCTTACTTACGCTTATGGTTTTAGGAATTTGCTTTCCAATGGGAAGAGGAATATATCATGTGGTTCAAATACCTGAAGAAGAAGCTCTTCTTTTGAATTCTAGGGAGAAAGCTCCTTACCTAATATGTATGGAAGTTATGAAAAGTGAGCTTCCCAGGTAAATAATTTTATTTTGTCATTGGTGATTATTATTCACAAAATTTTCCCCCTACATTATTAATGTTTTCTTTTGAACTTCTACTAGCCTCTGCTTTTTTTTTTTAGTTTTTTGTATATTCCTTATTTGTTTCAGTATTGCAAAGGACATATCTAGTGGTTCGAAGCTTTCTAGGGGAGGAATTCCTTTAGCAAATGGAGATGCAATGTTGCCAAAACCTCCTCCATGGGCTTATCCATTGTGGACTGCTCAGGAGGCATATCGAAATAGTGTTGATAGAATGTCAAGTTCCACTGCTCAAGCCATTGATCAAGCAATGTCACACAACTCACAGGCAAAGGTTAAATTTGTTAGTGTGAAACTTTTTGTTGAAAAGCAAGGGAACAGCTTGTTGAAGAGTTATAAAGGAGTTGATTCAGTTTCCAAAATAGATAATCATTATCATTTTCCGGGTTCAAGTTCCCATGGATCGAATGGTCATTTGGTTGGGCGTCACTCAACGGGTGCTGATATGAGCGATTTAAGACTAGTAAGAGTAGTTCTGACTGCAGATCCTGGTGTTAGAATGGAAGATATTGAAGACCAAAGACCACCACGTCGAAAGGAGCATAGAAGAGTTCCCAGTATAATAGCAATGGAAGAAGTTAAGGTAAGTTTTTTCGGATTATTGCTGGCATATTTGTTGGTCTGAGTCCTGTGCTGAGATACACGTTGCGTACTATAAAATTTGTTTCATCTTGAGTAGAATTTCTTTTGTATTTTCAATGCAAGGCCTTTCATTTAACCTGACTAACTTCATTGGCTTCACAGCATTGAACTACGTTAAATCTTTAGGATCTCTCATATTTAATGGTTTTGTTTCAAAATTCAAACTGTAATAATACAGGTGTTTGGTAACTTTGACGCAACTTTGCTTAAAATTTTGTCAGATGGCATATTAAGAATACGTGTATTATATCAAATTGAATATTACTTATATAACATCTACAATAATCATTTATGATGAAAAAAATAATTGACTTTAATTCTCCTTGCAAAGCACCTTTCATTTCAGATTATAACTTTATTTAAATAATTGGACAGTAAAAATGAATATGGATTACATTCTCTTGAGAAACCACATTGCGATAAATGGAGGAAAAATTTAGTTTTTTAGTGTTTAAGCATCATATGTGGTTGATGTCTCCTTTATGTCTAACTGGACTGATTGGTTAGTATGTTGTCTGGAAAATCATTGCCGTTAAGATTTATATGGTTACTTCTTGGTTTTAACTTTTGTAAATGATGTTCCCTCTTCTTTGTGAATGTCTCAGTTTCTTGATGAGCATTTTTACTCTCTAGTTATTGATACTCGACCATTATGTTATTTCTTACGATGAAGTTCCTTTTATACCTGTTTTGGATGACTAGTAGTTGATTACCCTATATCGATATTTTTTCTTTTATTTTTTTTCATTTTTTTCTATCTTCTGTTTGATTCAGACAATTATTTAGTTTTAGCTCTCTTGCAGGCAGCTGCTGCAAAAGGAGAAGCACCTCCTGGTCTCCCTCTTAAGGGGGCTGGACAGGAGTCCTCAGATGTTCAATCAAGGGTGAATTTTTATGATCATTGAGGGGTTTTTGTAGTGTCTTGGTGATTTATGGGTTTATCGAACTTCAAAAATTCTTAATCTAAACAGGTCAATGGTGGAACTCCCAGGGCGAGTGATGCTTTATCTGGTGAACTTTGGAAGGCGAAGAAGGAAAGGATACGTAATGGATCGATTTATGGAAAGCTCCCTGGTTGGGACTTGCGATCTGTAAGTTCTTTATATATTAATCCAACATTGTGGTTTGTATAATCTTGCGAGAGATCATATGCTTTATAATTTAGACCTGGTAATTTAATTTCTTGTATAGCAATGAAATTTATTTTGTTGCTTAGGTCATTGTTAAGAGTGGAGATGATTGTAGACAAGAGCATCTTGCAGTGCAACTTATTTCTCATTTTTATGGTAGGTGCCTTTTCAATTGTCCATGCTATCTTTTTTTCTTCAACTTTGCTGCTCGACGTAGCCTGTGTTGTGTGAGCTTTTTGTAACATTGCTTTACCCTATCTTTTAACTACCATACATTCAAAGTATTTCATGAATTCAAATTTAAAATGTTGTTGAGAGTGAATATTTTTTTATCTCAATCTTTGATCGTTATGCTTGTAAAAAGAAAAAGAAAACTTCCAATGCAGTAATAAGCTTTTTTATTTATTTTTATTTGAGTTTAATTTAGCTTTGAAGGAGGAAGGTTGGATTTGGGAGGTAGTGCAAGTGTTGTGGTTGGGGATGAATATCCATCTAACTGTACCCTTAAAGAATGGCGTATATTCCCTCCCATTCCATAAATGAAATTCTTTGCTGTTGGTTATTTAATCAAATTAGAATTATTTCAGACAATATGTTCCCTTGAGTTGATCTAATATGTTTTACTTTCTACCGCTTTACTTTATACTAAAAATATTTTCAACCTTCCAAATTTTCACTTTATTTTCAAAGTTTCATTACTTTAAGGACAGATGATCCACATTGATATTAAACACAAGTCTTGTTTTTGTCAAAATAGTTTTTTGGGTAAAGTTTTCATAAGGAGAAGGGAATGACACCCCCAATGGGAATTATAATATTTTTAAAAGTTAGCAATGCTAGGTTGAATGACAGATGTTATCAAACCTACAATCCGGCATTAGTAACTCTGAATCTACAATTTCCTTTTCTTGGCTAGAAAGTCCACATGCATTTTTGTCATTACGTCTCATACTGGAACTTCATGAAGAAAAGAAAACCTTGTTGGAACTGTATGGCTTGATTCTAACCAATTATTGTCATAAATGGCCTTTCTGCTGCTTTCTCTTGAGGCAATTCAAGTTTATATCTTTTTGGTTCTAATGCTAGATATATTTCAAGAAGCTGGTCTTCCCCTTTGGTTGAGGCCCTATGAGGTGTTAGTTACTTCTCCTTACGCAGCTCTTATTGAAACAATTCCAGATACGGTAAAGTCTGCTTCATTATTAATTTTAAATCAATCCAGAGTGTATTTTCTTTAATAAGCTATGATCTTTTCTATTTTCAAGGCTTCCCTTCACTCAATCAAAAGTAGATATCCCAACATTACAAGTTTACGAGAATTCTTTGCTGCCAAGTATCAAGAAGATTCTCCAAGTTTTAAGCTTGCTCAGGTAATATATTGTACCAATGTGGGATGTCTTATCCCTGTATGTTGCTGCTAATTTTCCGTTGCTGGCATTATAGTCTATCTTATGTCTTTTTGGAGCAAGTAACTTCAATTAAGTATCATAGAGTTATGAACCTCATGACAGAACCATTTATTTTTCTAGACAATAATTTCTATCTTAAATTTGGTTTTTTCTTGTTTACAAGTAATACTTTCTTCGTTTTTGGAATTGAAATTTGTTTAGCGATTCACTGTTCTAGCCTGTTGAATGTTCCTCATTGTTTGGAGCCTCGGCAACAATTTCTACTTTTAACAGCACTTGACCAAAATCTTAGTTAAATCAAGTTACTTTTTATTTTTTGCTAATGCTTTGTTGAAATTATTTTGCACAGAAAAAATCAAATTTATTGTTATGATTGTCGGTGATATTTTGTTGTTTGCTTTTTGGAGCAGAGAAATTTTGTTGAAAGTATGGCAGGATATTCCCTCGTCTGTTACTTTTTGCAGGTATCATATTATTTTATCTATCCTCCATTGCCAATCTAGTACTCTAAATACCACTGACCAGTGTCAGAAACTCAGAGTATATCAATTTAGTACCAAAGAATTATAATTGCATTATTGATAGTACGAGTATACTTCATATGGTAACAATAAATCTAAAGAAGTGATTTAAACAATTTCCAATTTTTTGGCTAATATCCACAAAATATTTTATTATTAAAAATGGTAGCTAACATCAATGGAATATTTCTTTTACTCCACCTATTGTCAGCCCTTACTCTAGAAAATGAGATCATTAGGGATTTACGTTTTGTTTGAATAAAAAAGAGATAATCGGATTTATTTTTTGTTTTAATTGACTTGGTTATAGGGGATTAAGATTAAAGAAGAATTATGATGAAACCTATTTTATATAGGTATTAGGGTATAATAATGATAGAGTCATGAGGGGTCTTATTAAAGCGCTTTTTTTTTTTTTGTTGACACGTGGCCACAACCCATTCCTTGTCTAAACAGACTTAAGGAATCAACTGATTGTCCAATTTGGATCTACTTATGCTAGATAGTTGTGCGAACACTTTTTGGTGGTGAAACAAAGAGAAACTCTTGTAGAGTACCTAATGGATTTTGAAAAATTATCCATGAGAGTCAGATCTAATAGAAGAGTGATGTTCAATATTTTCTTGAAAGGGCAATAGGTAGAAATACAGACTGAGACGAGAGTGATGAATCCATGTGCGTTGAGGGGCTTAATGGAGTTGGCCCAATCGATTGATGAAAATAATCAAATTGAACACGAAGTTATGTTTGGGTACAAATCAAATTTTATAGTACCTCTAAAAAACAAACTCTTGTTGTTACTTAACTTTTATTAACTAAATATAACTTCTACTAACTCACATAAACTTCTGCTATTACTAATTACAATATAGTTCTAAAATATTATTCTTCCAAAGAAATCCCTACAACTTGCTGTTGTGCACAAGAGAGCCATGTAATTGTAATTTTATTTCTTTGCACCCACTTTCTTAAGATCGATATTGCATCATCGGTGCTATGTATGACATTCTTTTCTGGGCTCAATGACTTCTCTAGATGTCCTCTTTTCTGAGCTCAATGACATTGCTAGATACTGTGGGTTCATTATCTTAACATACTGTTTCTTCCTTCTGGAATTTCAATCTTTCAATTTCTTTCTCCTCCTGCATTAAGAAAGCTGTGAGACTTGTGTTTCTATCTTCAAAAAGCATTGTATTACCTTGTGCCAGTCGATCACAATTTTCTTTAATATTTTCAAGCACTGTCTTGCTTTTCATAGAAACTCCTAATGATTTGATCATGTGTGTATATGATTTAAGATTTCTTTGCATTTTTACTCAATTTAGTAAAAAAAATTCTCCCTTATTTAATAGCATTTCATTGTTCATGTTATGAAATCCGATGCATGTGAATTGCCTTTATCTAAAATTGCATTGAAATATAATGTGTTTTTATTCTCTTTAAATAGTTAAGATGTGAAGTTATGATATCTAGGTGAAGGATCGACATAATGGAAATCTATTACTTGATGAAGATGGTCATATTATACATATAGACTTTGGTTTTATGCTCTCTAATTCACCTGGTGGGGTAAATTTTGAAAGTGCTCCGTTCAAATTAACTCGGGAACTTTTAGAGGTAAATGATTCTACAACTACGGCTATTTTTTTGTTTGACATTGTGTTGTAATATTCTTTATTATTGAGGGTTTTCAGTTTTTCAACCAGACCTTGAGTGAAATATTATTTATTTCAGTGTAAAAACTCTGAATCTGGCCGTTTAGCCAACCACTTGTGTGAAACTTTACTATCGGTAAATGATTTTTTCTGTATTTAATAACAAAATTTATTCTAGGTTATGGATTCTGATGCTGAAGGCATTCCAAGCGAGTTCTTCGACTATTTTAAAGTATGGATAATGTCTTACTTCAATTTTCTTGGATCCAAAGCATTAATTGTGCTTTCTTCTTATTTTCTTACAACGACATGTTTGCCATTACCTGAAGGTTCTTTGCATTCAAGGGTTCCTTACATGTCGTAAGCATGCGGAGCGCATCATTCTTCTTGTTGAAATGTTACAGGTACCACCAAATTACTTTTTTCAACTATTTATATTTTTGGATATAATAACAGTATGCAATGATAATCTACCAATCATCCTTAGAAGTGGATGTGCATTTTGGTCATTTCCTGAGTGATCATCTATTATCGATTCCGTGGTTACTATTTTATCTCTATTTTAACTTTTATTTAATGTAGTACGACCATACTGTCTAAATTATTCATATCTATGAATTGCAAGAAGACTTGCATCAATCAATTTCTCTTTTATTCTCTTTTTCTTTAACTCATTTGAACACAGCTCTAGGATTATCATTCATCTGGTCATGAGTGGCGAAACATAGTGTGGAGTGAAATTTGAAGATAGCATTTATTTTTTATCGGCATCGATAACATCGGAAAAGCTGTTTTTCATGAGTGAAAGAAAATTGTTGGATGTTATTTCCCAGTTACTTTTGCACTGAAGAACTTCATTTATCACAAATCAGGATTCAGGCTACCCATGCTTTAAAGGCGGTCCCCGGACTATACAGAACCTTAGAAAACGCTTTCATCCGAGTTTAACTGAAGAGGTAACTACTGATAGTAGCATTTCCAATGCCTTCATTGAAACTTACATAATTGTTTCTCTTTCATCTGCCAGCAATGTGTTTCTCTTGTCCTTTCACTAATCAGTAGCAGCCTAGATGCATGGCGGACGCGGCAATACGATTATTATCAGAGGGTTTTGAATGGAATACTGTGAAATCGTCATTTTATTCGAACAAGCCTATCCTATAAAATCATCAGATACACAGCCCTTATCATCGATTTTATATTGGTATCTGGTTTCGAGAAGTAGCGTTTTGTGACTAAAGGGTATTCAACACCAAAGCAGGATCTCATTTCAGATTCTGATCGATTCTTTGCTGAATTGGATTGAATTTTGATGTGAGCTAGTTCGATATATGTCTTCCCCGGCCTTGTTTTCGTCCTCCTATCTTACTACCCGGCAGAGCCTATGCATATTCCCGAGTCGATGGACTTGCGGGTGGTGATTTGGTAAGTGTTTGATTATGGATTAGATATGATTGTTTGTAGATGGAACCCTTAGCCATTTGAAGAAATTGAAAGTTGTATACACGCCCAATTGGCCCTTCCCCTGTGTCGCCACAATTCCATCATTCCTCGTTAAGTTTGATGGAAGGAGAGAAATAGCTTATTGAAGATTTTGTTTTTACCTTCAAATTGTGTAACATTGACATGTATGTACCGTTGGTTAATCCAATATATTGTTTGCGTCCCGTGCGGTCCCGCATATATTTTAACGTGTTAAGTTATTATTGGTCAAACATTTAATTGATTAAGAAAATGAGATTTGAAGTATTTAGTTGATTATATTAGAAAATATTGTTAGGTTTTTTTAGCATATATTCCGACGTGTTAAGTTATCATTGATCGAATTAAATTACAGTTAAAATATTAAAATTAAAATAATTATTTATAATATTTATTATTTCAATGATAGATCAATACGTTAGAAGGTATGTTAAGAGGATATACTTAAGATTACTATATATAAACATGTTTAGACAATACATTAATAGAATAAATATACCATTTACTGAATACTTGAAAGAAATTAAAGAATATGTATGCTAAGAGGGTAAAAGTAAGATCAGGGTGGTATGATCATCGAAGAGAAATTATAAAGATCGAAGAGAGAACGATTCAGTTAATCTTGATTTCGTCCACGCTTTAACACTTCTCTTGAAAATTCTTTTTGATATGAACTCTTTGAAGATGTTAGATATAACTTTTATGCATATATCAAGCTTTAAAGGACTCTTATTCTATGCTCACTTGTACATTTGTTAGACGAGCATACATGAACGAAGTTTACGACCACAAAACTAGCATCTGCTCAATGTATGTAGTCCTTGAAGAGCTTCGAGGTGAGACGATATCAAATTAGATTTGGACGCGCTTTGGTGTAATTTTCTCAAGGGCAATATCGTTGCGTGCTTGAGCCTTCATAAGCGTCTTTCCTAATAATGTGTGCGGTCAAGAGTTCTTTTTGAGTGGTGGGAATTTTGTTTATGTTATGAAATGATTTGAATTTCATTTAACAACTAAGGTAACGCTTCTTTATGAGCTGTCGATATATTGAGTCTCGTCAATTTGACATCTTGTCTAATCTGGTCGACACATTTAAAAAATCGTACAAATGTTGAAACTTTCGAGATTATTATCTTATATTATTGTAAATATGATAAAAATTCATTTTCGCATGATTTTTATATATTTTTTAAAATTCATGATTTTTTAAATATTTTATCCTTGTTTTAAAATCATTTTCCACTATTTCTATTAAATTAAATAATTTAATCAACTGTTCCTCGGCCCGTCCATGCTAATGGAATGAAGATCGTACGATGCAGATCGGACGGTGTAAATCGAATCAGATGGCTGATATATAATCTCAGAAATGCTGAGTTTGGTTTACATTTCATTTGCATTTCTCATTAGAGAGTGCAGGAGAGTGGTGGGGAAAGTAAACTCCATTTCTTCGTTAACTTTGGCTTGGCGATTGTCGATCGTCTCCTTGTTTTCGCTGTTCTTAATCATCTGGAGCTCTTAAGGTTGTCTCCTGCTTGGATCTGTTTTTCATACCCCTGATTTTGTCGGGATTTTCTGTTTTGATTGTAGTGCTTGCTGCTTTGTTCTGTGGCTTTGATTTGAGTCTCGTATTTCTAATATATATGTTGTCTGGCGAGTTCCTCTGCTAATTTTCTGATAATTTGATCGAACAATTATTGATCGAATTTTTTACGAGATCGACGTTACTGTTGTGAGAAAAATGCATAATAAAGTTACCTTGCTGGCCAAAACCTATCGATCTAGGTTATAGCCGGTGTCTTTTGACAAATAATTGCTCCCAGTGTGGAGATCTACATCAAATCTATGGCCGATTATGTTTAGGGATTGACATTTCTTTTGTATGATTGATGTTGTAATTATGTGGGGTCTAAATCGGAATGATATATTTTTCTATAGTTTTCTGATCTGGTTTCTAGAGCTTGGATCTGCTTTTATCAATTATTCAGCTCTTAGATTTTTCTAATTTTCTTAATCTCTCACAAATAGTGTAAGTTGAATATAGAGAATCGCATGCTACTTCTATAGTTTGTTTCTGAAAACTTGTAGAAAGAATTTTGAGTTAGTTTGTTTTTCCTCTGTTATAGTAAAACTATTTTTTTTCTTGTAACTAATGTCTACTTTTGTAGATTGTCTGTCACCTATTTTCTTATCTTCAACCACATATGTTTATGGGTGGATTACCAATTATTTCAATATTCTGCTAAAGAACCTATTTATTTCAACAGCCTCTGGTAAGATGGCTGATGCGGAGGATATTCAGCCTCTTGTCTGTGACAATGGTACTGGAATGGTGAAGGTCAGTGAACTCATTTAAGCTTGCCTAGTTAGATGGAAATACTGACGTTCCTCATCAGATATTTTAGTAATACTCATTTTCCTTTCATAGGCTGGATTTGCCGGTGATGATGCTCCCAGAGCAGTTTTTCCGAGTATTGTTGGTCGGCCTAGGCACACTGGAGTCATGGTAGGGATGGGCCAGAAAGATGCATATGTCGGTGATGAAGCCCAGTCTAAACGAGGTATTCTTACCTTAAAATATCCAATTGAACATGGCATTGTCAGCAATTGGGACGACATGGAGAAGATTTGGCATCACACTTTCTACAATGAGCTTCGTGTTGCTCCCGAAGAA
Organism: Begonia fuchsioides; assembly: GCA_003255005.1. Lineage (NCBI taxonomy): Eukaryota > Viridiplantae > Streptophyta > Magnoliopsida > Cucurbitales > Begoniaceae > Begonia > Begonia fuchsioides. The sequence continues at coordinate 202,870 of QAOC01034307.1, read as the reverse complement.
CACCCAGTACTGCTCACGGAGGCACCGCTCAATCCTAAAGCTAACAGAGAGAAGATGACACAAATCATGTTTGAGACATTCAATGTTCCTGCCATGTATGTTGCCATCCAGGCTGTTTTGTCTCTATATGCTAGTGGTCGTACTACCGGTTCGTGCCATTTATTCTTGTAATGGAGTTTTCTTTTTATTGCTCATGACATTCCTTATTAAGCTCATCACTTTGAACAGGTATTGTACTGGATTCTGGTGATGGTGTAAGTCACACAGTGCCTATTTATGAAGGTTATGCCCTACCCCATGCTATCCTTCGTCTGGATCTTGCTGGTCGTGATCTTACTGATGCTTTGATGAAGATTCTAACTGAAAGAGGGTATATGTTCACTACCACTGCTGAGCGGGAAATTGTCCGTGACATGAAGGAGAAGCTTGCATATGTTGCTCTTGATTATGAGCAGGAACTTGAAACCGCCAAGAGCTCATCCTCTGTTGAGAAAAACTATGAGCTGCCTGACGGACAAGTCATCACAATTGGAGCTGAGAGATTCCGTTGCCCTGAAGTTCTATTCCAACCATCACTTATTGGAATGGAAGCTGCTGGCATTCACGAAACTACCTACAACTCAATCATGAAGTGTGACGTGGATATTAGAAAGGATTTGTATGGTAATATTGTTCTTAGTGGTGGCTCAACTATGTTCCCTGGTATCGCAGACCGAATGAGCAAGGAAATCACAGCCCTTGCTCCAAGCAGCATGAAGATTAAGGTTGTGGCTCCCCCAGAGCGGAAATATAGTGTGTGGATTGGAGGATCAATCCTTGCATCTCTCAGCACCTTTCAGCAGGTGAAAATCTTTACTTGAAATCTTGAATTTGCATTAAGCAGTGTCTATGACCTCATAAACTCTTTTTTTTTCCTATTTTATCAGATGTGGATTTCAAAGGGCGAATATGATGAGTCTGGTCCATCCATCGTTCACAGGAAGTGTTTCTGATTTTACAAACCCTTTGTTCGTGCGTTCTTTGCATTTAGTTGGCTTTTTTCATGTCTTGTGAACTTAGTTCGGTTGAAGTGGATAAGTATTGAGGAGGGGTTTGCTCTGAGCTTGATGTAATTTGTGTCTTTTTTAGCTGATCCCTGCCTACCTTCATCTATAGTTCAACCATGATTTTGTAATTTGTTTGTTGGCATCTTTTTTCCCTTTTATTGATTGCTTTTTTTGGCCTCTGCAAACGTTCTTGTTAATATTTATTGTATTTCTGTCCGAGGTTTGATTCGAACCGATGTTAAGAATCTTTGGAATGATATAAGAATCTTTGCTGTCTGTTTGATGTTTATTGGTAGTTTTAGAAGTGGCTATATGTACTAATTGAGATCTGGATTTTTTTTCATTGGGAATGTTAGGACAGGAGGGGAAAGTGGATGCTTTACTGGTTTACCATCAGCCGCCCAAGGGGAAATTTTGGAGGGAAGTATTAGAAATAATTGGGCGCAACAATGCCAATACGGTCTGTAAATGCACCTGTTTGAGGTCGGGTTAAGGTTTAATTGGAGTCGAGATCCTTACACTTGATTCAAAAGCGATCCAGGTATTTTTTTTTTCGTATTATTAAAGGGTCTTGGATTTGGTCAAATCATAGTTTTCATCACACATGTATAATAATGTGTCCATGAAAAGGAGCCAATTGGGGCCTCACAGGCAGCCTATCATAAGTTTTGAGATTTGGGCATGGAGTTGGACCTTTGAGGAATCATAAATTCCATCGAGAAAGACTCATATGTTAAAATGATGTGTGCATGGCCACAATGCTTAGTGAGAAAGGACATTTCCGCTGTGACCTCGTGCTCAAATTGCGAGTCTCGTGGGCTGGCTCACTAGACTGCTCTAACATTTTCATTCAATGGGCTCGATGAGGTAGATTTTAATAGGCTCTGTTAAGACTCATTTGTCATCTAACCAAGGGTAGGCATGATTGACCCATCCTGCTTAACCCACCCAATCCAAACTGGTTGGGTCTGGTTGAGTCGGTTAAAAATCCAAAAGAGGCTTAATGGGTTGGTCGGGTTTTACTTATTTTTTACCTCCGTTAAAATATAATGGTTAAAAAGTAAGAGAAATAATACACCATTAATCTTTACGCAGAAACCCAAATTGAAAAAAAATCACAGGGACAAGTCTAGAAAAATTTAACTATGGAAAATAGAAATTTATAATATTCTCTTAAAATTCGTACGCATAGAATTTTACTTATATTTTTCTATCTCTCTACTCAGAAAAAAACTCGGCATCTCCTCTATATCTTCTTGTTCTTTGGATGTTTTTTGAATGTTTTAAGAACCCTCTATTTATGGAGATTGTTGGGGAGGCATCTTCCTTGGTCGTAATGAATCCATGGAGGAAAGGTTGAGGCATCGCCATGGCTAAACATGAGTGGAGCTTGATTACCAACGGCTTCCTTGGTCGTAAATGGCGGGTAATTCAAAGTCGGGCAAGTGAGAAAAAGAGAATGATTGATGGAGTGGTTGAAAAGAAGGATCAAGCCGAGATAAGTTGAGAAGAGAGTTGTCTTTCATGGAGAAAAGAGAACACAGAAGATTCATAGCCTCCAACTGATCGGAAAAAAGGGTTTATAGTATTGTTCATGGAAGTCGGAGCTGGTTGAAGAAGACATTGCAGCCCAGGTACTGAAGCTTGGCCGCCATTTCAATGGCGCCTTCTGTTTCTGGGTGGTTCATTATCTCCTTGATATTAGCAAGAGCTACCAGATGAGAAAAGCTCGAAAAAATATCAGTTCTTGGCCGGTGAGTAATCGGATCATAACCCATTTGGATCAGTTTCTTCTTCAGATGGGTGTTCCAGAAATTTTTTATTTCGTTATCTGTTCGTCCGGGGAGGTGGCTTGCAATTGCCGACCATCTTCACAGAGAGAAAGAAAGAAGGAGAGAGAAAGATAAGCACCAGAGTTGGAGAGTCGAAAAGAGGAAGATGGATTTCAGAACGTACTTGTTTCCGACGACGGAATGAAGATTCAGAATCGTTTGCTCTTCTTCTTGAGAAAAATTGCCTCTCTTGATATCGGGCATCAAGTAGTTCGTCCATCTAAGCCTGCAACTTTTACCACATCTGTTCAATCCTGCGCACACAAAAACGTTTAGAGAGAGATAGAGAGAGGAAATAGACGCACCAGCAAGTTCAGGGAGAGCTCGCAAGCTTCCATGGCCGTGTTTCTGAATGTAATTGACGAGCTTTTGATCTTCTTCTGCTGTCCATGGCCCTTTCTTCAGACCATTCTCGTCGCATCATGGAGATCTTCCCATCTATCTTTCTCCAACTTGTCTGGTTTTTCTGTCTCTCTCTCTCTCTCTCGTCCAACCTAAAACCCTCCACCTTTCTTTATAATCTCTCCATTTTCCCCTCTCTCTCCCGACAGAAAGCTAGTGACATGGCGCTTCCTAACAAGAAGCACAGATTAGCTGCGATTTCCATGTTCATTTTAAACCAAATAAACAAAATGGTGGCTGTCCAAAAACTAGTTAATTTTGAGTTCCTATTATGTGTTATTATATCAATTATTATATGTTTTACATGATTTAAATTGATTTGAATATTAATAAATTTAATTAATTTTAAAGTTATTTTATTTTATCGAGAAAAACCAAGAACGGACTAGGCCAAGATAAAATCTCGTTTAGTCTTGCTAATGCTCAATTCCGGTCTCAAAATTTTAAGATTAAAATATTAACCTAATCCTATTTTATTCAAAAATTGGCTCATGTCTATCCCTTATCGGTCTAATTCCGGGGAGCCTCCGGGAAGCCGTGGCCGGTTGTTTCTAACAATAATACTGTCTATTTCAAACACGTTTAACTTGCTCTTAGCTTCTATAACAAGTAGTAAAAGAGAAAAACAACGATTTCCTGAAGCCATCGCTAGTCAATTTGGCATCTCAATAATTCTGAGAGAATATTTAAATTAGGTCAAGAAACCAGAACTGACAAACCCTGAAAAAGAGAGCTTGTTTTTGGCCGAAGAACTGACAAAACTGAATAGGGTCTCAAATCTTAATCATGTATTAATGTCTCGAATTAATCAGATACTAATCCCACGTCAAATATAAACCAACCCACGATGAATAAAAGTAGCCAAAAAATAGAAGTCAGCATTGGGTACAGATTTCAGGTCTTTGGTGGCCAAGGGCAATGCCTCCCATGCACGCGACAAAATGTCTATTTGCTCACTGATTCGATCGTTTTCCCATCACAGAAACTTCGTAAACCCAGAGTAGAGATAGGTGAATAAATCAGTAATTTAATTACAGAGAGGACGATGAAGAGGGTTGACGAGAGAGTGGAGAAAACAAGGTTTGGATTGAGGACGTCACTGGTTTGACCAACGAGGGAGGTGATTAGGGAAGAAGTTGGTGAAGCAAACGATCTAAATCTCTACCCAAGCTCTTTGAAATCTACTTCCTTTGAGCCTCCCACAGTGCGTCAATGGCATTTGTTGATGCTTTCGTGCTCTCTCCTTGTCCTGTACGAGAGAGAGAGAGAGAGAGAGAGAGAGAGAGAGAGAGAGAGATTGGCCAGTCCTTCAAGCTACCTCAATAAAGAAGCTTTTAGTGATTAGGAAAATGATCTAGACCCTAAAAGGCTGAGATATCTTTATAATTATCATTGAAAATTCAAATGGATATTAGGGTTTTTTTTTTAAGAACACCTTTTTCTGGTATAAAAATTTAATGGCAGTTCATCCCCACAAGAACACCTTTCTTAAACTATTACATCTATATATTGCAGTAACACAACGACATGTCTACATTCTAAGTGTCAGCCGAATGTAATCGATGAGATATCGGAACCTTAGTAACACAATGGATGATATCGATTAGTACACTTTAGCGGTAGGAAGATGAATTATGATAGATTATGCATTCGTTCCGCACAAACTTATCGCGTATGAAGGAGTTATTCGTCCGAAATATTATTTTCTTACAGAAGAAGCGATTAGTGAAAATGGCGACCGAAAGATTAAATTTCGATAGAACTCTTCAAGTTTCACGACCTTTTTCCGAGACCCAATGTACGCATGCAAGCATAACCGATAACAATCATCAGACATTTCGAGTATTCGTGTCGGGTATATCCGGTTTGTTGGAACACATCGTTTTCGATGGCACATTTAATCAAACATCTAATTTCAGCCTCTACAATTCATCATACTCAGATCATATTTCCAGCTTTTTCGGTTAGTTTGAAGCGTCCGGATCACTCTTTAATCCCGTTGCTATCACAATCACCTATTTTCCCAACGGCCATGCCCAAAGCCGCCGGCAAAATGCGAAACTTTCAAGTGTTTTAGGCAGAATGTGATTGCATAATAAGGAAAAAATAAGCAAGCTTCTAGTTCTTGCTAAATCATTGATTGGGGCATCAACTACTTCCCGTCCGCAGTGACATCACCCATTTGAAACACAACAAAAGACAAACAAAGAGAGTGAAGTTGACACTTGATGTTTGATTATCATGTAGTAGTGGCAGCCATGGCGTATCTTTGGTTCCATCTAAATATTCTTGCCAAGTCAAAAGTGGATTTTGGGTCAATCTATTTTTGTTTATTATCTCTGTAAAGACACAATTTATATTAGTGAAAATACAGTGTCAAACTTTATGTGAGAGATAAAACATTTTTGTTATGCACAAGAAGAATTTTTCAACCTATTCACCATAACGTAATTTAGACTGTAAACACAAGAATAAATCTATAACGACTTTGACATAATTCGCATAATATTGTACTGAGAGTATTAGATGATGTAATAAATAGTATCAGAGCCTCGTCAAACTAAAATTATTTCAACCGTATAGACATAGACGAAGACCTATAACCTTCTTTAGAGGGAATAGATTGTGATAACTTATCTTGTTAATATAAGAATGACTCAATAAGTTGATTATGAGTACCCAATCATATTAGTGGAATCACAAGAATAAATATATAACAATTTTGACCCAATTCGCACAATATTATACTAAGAGTACTAGTGATGTAACAAATAGTATCAGAGCCTCGTCAAACTAAAATCATTTCAACCGTACAGACGAAGACCTATAACCTTCTTTAGAGGGGATATATTGTGAATATAAGAATTACTCAATAAGTTGATGATTATGAGTACCCAACCCCCTGCAGAATCCCATGACAGTTTTAAGAGAAACTCTTAACATTAAATTTCATTAATTTAAACCATTTTCTTTACACACTTTCTTATTTTTTTTATTGTTTATCATTGCCCTATCAATCCACCCATACGAGAAACTCCTAAAATACTAAGAGAAACTCTTATAAAAATAACAAACATTGCGGTCCATGCACAGCAAACAGTTCAAAAATGGAAATGAGAGAGCAAGCGACATCAAGGAATCAGGGTTCTAATATTGGGCAGTTGACAACATTAAATTCGACCATCCACTCATGTGCTATTTGCGTGGTGTCAAAATGAACATATCTCCAAAGCTTAATCACTAGCTATGGGCATAAAGGAATGTATATCATCAATGCCACGACCCCTATTTCAATACTTAATCCTACCACAACCATATACTCTCTTTTCGACATTTATTAACAAATAAATACCTCCCCCGGTAGTATGTCCGGCCATCATCAAACTGTTCTTCACGCATCTCCGGAACGAAAACCCCGAATTGACCATGAAGTCTCCCGCTCGGCTCCGAATCCCGGGAAGTGAATCCGATGCTGGTGATGGAGTTCCTGATCGGCAGAGTTTAATTCCCAACAAGCTCATCACCATTGCAGATTGCTTCCAAAAGAAAGAACATTCATGGTTTTTCTATTTTACCATATCAAATTCATACCTTAATTAACAGCTATTTATTCTTGACGCTTTTTCGATCTTCTTTGTAGGTTCATCACCTCCCAGATTCCAGCAGATTTCTCGGTTCAAGCCCAAGGAATCACCTACAATGTCCACAAGGTAAACATAAATATCAGCGTGAAATTATCCATGTCTTCATAATGTAGTGGAGGATATTGAAACTATATTCCCACCTCTTTTGGTGTCCTGAAACAGTATGCATTGGTATCAAAGTGTGGCTACATCGGTAGACTAGATTTTCAGTCTTCCATAAGAGAAGGTGATTGTGATCTTAAGTTGGAGAACTTCCCTGGTGGATCAGAAACATTTGAGATGATTCTAAGCTATTGTTATGGATTCCAAGTAGACTTCAACGCCAAAATCGTGGCTCCATTAAGATGTGCTTCAGAATTATTGGAGATGACTGAAGAACTCGAAGATGGCAATCTCATCTCCAAGAGCGAAGCCTTCCTCACATTTGTTGTCCTCTCTTCCTGGAAAGACTCAATCACTGTTCTTAAATCTTGCGAAACCCTGTCACCGTGGGCCGAAAATATCCAACTTGTCCGAAGATGTTGTGATTCCATTGCCAGGAAGGCTTCAAGGGAAAACACACTGACTGGAGATAAAGCAAATGAAGACGGCTGGTGGTTTGACGATGTGTCCATTCTTCGGATTGATCATTTCATCAGAATCATCACAGCAATCAAGGCTAAAGGGGAAAAACCAGAGTCCATAGGCAAATGCATCATGCATTATGCAAGCAAGTGGCTGCCCAGCATGGGAATGGAGATAGATGGACACGTCCAGGGAATTAATTACCTAAAGTTCAGCATTTCAAGTGCAAGAAAAGATGAAGTAGGAATAGGAAATGGCAAGGAGCAGAGAACCATAATTGAAAGTCTGGTTAGCATTCTTCTCTCTTACCAAGAAGACATTGTTACCTGCAAGTTTTTGCTGCAGATTCTGAAGATGGCCATGGCAAATTCAGCATCACCAGCTTTGATTACAGAGCTCGAGAAAAGGATAGGTGCAATGCTAGAAGATGCAGATGTGAACGATCTGTTGATTTCTAATTATAGAAATGATCAAAACAAAGAGTTAGAGTGAGCTTTATCTTACTTTCTCCTACTGCACATCTATATTGCAACACACCTTACTTAAAACTTTGTTGAATTTGTATAGCTCAAAAGAAGAATGCACTATGCATGACATAGAAGTAGTTCAAAGGATAATTGAATATTTCCTTATGAATGACCAGCAACATCAACAGGATAAATCTGGAAAAGCCAAAGTCAGTAAACTTATAGACAACTACCTGGCTGAGATTGCAAGAGACCCAAATCTTTCTATTACCAAATTCCAAGTTTTGGCAGAATTACTCTCAGAAAATGCGAGAGTTTGTCATGATGGACTTTATAGAGCCATTGATACCTACCTAAAGGTTCACTTAATTCTCTGTCTTATCTTTTTATGATTTGCATATCTTCTTATTATACACGGTGACGTGTCGAGTTGAGATTGAGTTTGTTAAAGTACATCTAATTTATTACAATTAAAATAATTATTTATAATATTTTTATCAAACTAATCACAATTTTATATGTTAATAGGTGTACTAAGAAAGTAAATTTAACATTACCCTCATGGTTTTAATGCAACTCAATACTGTACAAATGAGAAATGATATGTCTAAATAGCTATTTTCCTATGTAGATCCATCAATCACTGTCAGAATATGACCGAAAAAGGCTGTGTAGAAATATGAACTGTGAGAACTTGTCGTCTGATGCTTGCACCCATGCAGCACAGAATGAAAGGCTGCCACTAAGAATCATAGTCCAGGTGAGATTTAAAAAAAAACAAAGAACTAGAATTTAGCTTCACTCGGGAATTTAGCTTCACTCTGAACAATGAAATGCTAAAACATTAGTCAATTTATCATGTTAAAAAAACACAAATTAGAAAAAGCTATGCAGCAGAAGCTTCTGAAACCTCATAGATTGATAATTTATATTACCAAGATAAATTACAAGTCCAAAAAAGATAAAAAAAAAAACAAGGTTCAATTTCTGACCAAAAAGGAGATGAAACTATGCAGGTTCTTCTATCAGAGCAAATGAAGATGAGGAGAGCTATGCAAGAGAAGGTACTGGGACCAAATAATAATACTACAGAAAAAGAAGCAAATCATTCGGCAACAGACAGAGAAATTAAGTCCCTCAAGGAAGAGATTGAAAATGTAAAGAAAATGATGGCAGGGCTGCAGAATGAGTATTCAGAACTAAAGAAAGAATATGAAAAGCTAAATGGCAAGCAAAAGAATGTTCAAGGTTGGAGTTCTCGCTGGAGGAAGATCAAGAAATCTTTCCATGCGAAAGGAGATGGCGATGAAACCGAAGAATCTAATTGCAGAAGTAGCCCAAGCCACCGAAGAATCGGCTCGAGATGGAGGCAATCAATATCTTAAACTTCTGAACAAGAATTTCACAGCAATAGTGATGCAAAAATGGAGCCAAAATCAATCAACACCAGTTCTAGCTTGTTTTCTTTCACAAATATAAGTTATAACAGTGCAAATATCCTATAGGAATTCCTTTGAACGCTTGTTCTTGCAGGCTTGAGATTTAGAAAACGATACGTGCGAAGAAGAGTAAAGTGCAGACCCGCAAATCGCAAGCAATAAGATCAGGAAACACCAAAAATACGAACAATTATTTCAAGAACTACAAATTGCCAAAATACATTTTCGCAATCCAAGCCGATCACCATCCAACTAAAAAACGACGATAAAAGAGCAAGAATCAGTTACCACCCACAAATTGCGAATGTCTGAGAAAAACCCCCCACTGTACAAATGCTTGTTTTCGACTTTTCAGCCCTCTTCTCTTCCCCAAAACTCGGATGGGTTACAGGTGGGTCGAGAGAGACAATGGGCATCGAGGGCAACACAGGTCTCTGGATTGGGGCATAACCGTACAAGATCGCAAATTGGACTAAAAAGATGAACAGAATCAGGACCATAGATTAAAAAATTTAAAATTAAAAAAAAAATTCAAAATTTAGTTATAAATATATTAAAAATATATATTTTATTTTTATTTTTTAATTTTTTAATTTTTTTAAAATATAAAATAAAACCAGATTAAAACTAAAATTATATTATATTTCACTATTCTGATTCCGATTTAAAAAATTTAGAACTAGAAGTTCTAGTTTCATTTATGAATAAAACCGGTTCGAATCGGACCGTCTTTACCCATAAGAATGATGCTGCGGCTTTTCTTCTAATACCTCTCCATTGAAAAGTCACGGTCTTGCCTATCAAACGGTATCGTGCCAAAACTCACATCTTATCATTCGGGCTAGCGGCCAATTGGTCTATCCGCGTAGCAAAATAATAACGCTAACGAGCGACCAGCATGAGATTCCTCACAACCCGAAAACATTGATGTTCGGACATTGTACTCGCTTACCAAATCGGTAACTAGCATGAGATTCCTCTTCCCCATATTCATGTCTCAAGAAGTCTATGAAACCCGACCAGCATCTCGAGCGAACTTGATCCAATCAATCACAAGATTCTCGATGAGTAAAACCTTCCGTTTCTTGTCACCCTTTTTCAAATTCGATAAATAAAATTCATACGAGTAAATTATAAAATGTAGAGTCAACGAAGTGCCCATTGCTCCCTACCTCCGATCGATTGTATGAGAATATGATTCTCGCCGCGTCCGGACATTGAGATATCGCTTACAATCTTCATGAAAAACATCGAAATACGAAAAATCCACATGCGACCACTAGAACGAAGAATCGGATCCTTCGATTGTTGCTTCAACTGTTAAACCGTGTCAGTCTTAGAATCTGATTCAAACAATAACAAAGCTGTCGCTAAGGAAATGATTAAGGAGCTAGTTACTTTTAGGCGTGGAGATTGGTCTGGTACAAACTAAGAAACCGAATCAAGCAATTGGTGTGGTTCGGTTTTGATTTTATTATAGTTGAAAATCAAAATTTGCACCGAACTGAATAAAACCGAAATGTTTGGTTTTGGTTTTAGATAAAAAAAAACCAAAAAAAATAAAGTCAAATAGAGTCTAGAAATCTTATTTTCAAATAATTTATTAGGTAAATACCATACGTAGCGAATAAAATATAAGAAAACTCGATCCAAACAATCTGAAATCTAACAATTATCGACCCAATATTGAGACCGAAGTTCGAACCAAAAAACCAAAAACAGATATTGCACCGAACCAAAAAATCAAAGTTCTAGCGGGTTCGCTTTTGGGTTTTTAAATCTAACATCGAACCGAGTTCAATGCACCACAAACCCTACCGAACCGCACCAAACCGGATGGATTCCACCCCTAACCTAAGCTACTTAATCCCATGTTTAGTACCAAATCAAAAAATTAAAAAAAAAATATTTGTAAAGAAGAATAATCGTTGGTGGGATATTTGCAGAAGTTGCAGGAGTCATTGTTACCCTCAACCTGTTTGCCATTTTGGTTCAGTGGAGTCATCTTCCGGCATCTTTTGTTCTGTTAGATGTTATTTTGCTGATTTTAGCAAAGCATCGACTCTCGGAGAGTGGATCTTTAAGGCCATTCCAAGCTTTTGGAGTGGAATGGAATATTGTTTCTGTTTCGTGGGGCAAGAAAAGGCATATCATGGGAATCTACGAGATTCGAGCATGAGATTCTTGTCGAAAGATTGGAGAAGAAGCCTACTTTCTGTATAAATGAACCATGGACGTGAGCATCTGAGCCATGGCTTCCAGTTCCAGTTCCAGTTCAATATTCATGTCTAGTCTCTCCTTTTTCAGCACCATGGCTTCCAGTTCCAGTCAGTCGAAACAGCTTCACGCCGCTCTTCTCTCAAGCCCTGGGCTAGGGCACCTAATCCCCGTCATTGAACTCGCGAAACACCTCGTCGCCCGCCATAACTTCTCCATCACCATCTTCATCGTTGCCTCTAGCCAATCTCCCGCAGAAACCCTAGTCATTCGATCAGCCATCAGTGATAAGTTTTGCAAAATCGTCGAAATTCCTCCGGTTAGTATATCCCACCTTATCGACGACGCGACCACAGTCGTCTCTCAACTCGCGATCATGATGCGAGAGATGCTCCCGCTCCTCCGAACAGCAATGGCGTCGCTGAACCCGCTTCCGGAGATTTTCATCGCCGACCTCTTCGGAACTGAAGCTCTCCCCATTGCGGACGAGTTTCGGATGAAGAAATACGTTTATATTGCGACCAATGCTTGGGCTTTGGCCATAATCTGCCACCTTCCTGTCCTTGACAAGGAAGTGGAAGGAGAATACGAGGATCAAAAGGAGCCGCTAAAAATTCCAGGCTGCATGGATTTGCGACCCGAGGATGTAATCGATCCAATGCTCGTCCGGAAGGACCGACAGTATCTCGAGTTCGTTCGAATAGGCCGTGAGATGCCCACGTGCGACGGCATTTTGGTGAATACGTGGGAGGATTTGCAAGGCACAGCGCTATCGGCTCTGAGAGATGAGAGCTTTTTGAGGTGTGTAGTCAAGGTCCCGGTGTATGCAATTGGACCAATTACACGACAAGCGAGCCGACCAGACACGCGCACGAGTGAGTTGTTTCGCTGGTTGGACGAGCAACCAAGAGCGTCCGTAATCTACGTCTCGTTTGGGAGCGGGGGAACCCTATCTTTCGAGCAAATGACAGAGGTGGCAATTGGGTTGGAGATGAGCCAGCAGAGATTTGTTTGGGTCTTGCGATTCCCCTCCAAATCATCGGACACCGCTTTTTTCTCGGCAACCAACGGCTCCGATGATCCCACCTCCTACTTGCCGGAGGGATTCGCCGGCCGGACGAATAAAACAGGCCGGTTGGTCCTCGACTGGGCGCCACAGGTGGACATTCTTGCTCATCCGGCCACCGGAGGTTTCTTGTCGCACTGTGGGTGGGGTTCAGCGTTGGAGAGCCTCACAAATGGGGTGCCCATCATTGCCTGGCCTCTCTACGCGGAGCAACGGATGAATGCCACCCTTCTGACGGAAGAGCTCAGAGTGGCGGTCCGGCCAAAAGTGCTGCCGGTGAAGAAGGTGGTGGATAGAGAAGAGATAGCGACGATGATAAGGAAGATAATGGTGGAGAAAGAAGGGGAAGGAATGAGGGAAAGAGCGAAAGAAATTCAAAGGAGTGGTCTGAAAGCCTTGGCCGCCGGCGGGTCGTCTACGGCGGAGCTAACTCAGTTTGTAATAAATAGTCAAAAGCATAAAGTAGGGTTCCAGCGGCCTGAGTAGACGAGACCGACTCACTAAAAACTCATTTTTCCTAAGCGCACAAGAACTATAAGTCTCCAAACTTGATAAGGACACTTGATACGGTCACTTGATACGGTCACTTGATAAGGTCTCCGTTGTAAGACAATCCGAGCTCTCTTTTATTGTGATAAGGTCACTTGTTTCATCTCCTACTTCGCAAAAAAATAGGACACCAAAATTTACTTGCAAAACTAAAAATAGGAAAAAATCACTACTAAGAAAATTAAAATATAATTTATTTTGCGATTAAGTATTAGTATATGAAGAAATTTTAAAGACTCTAATATTGATATACAGGCTCAAATTAGCCCAACTGAAATTCAAGTGATCAAATTTTAACAATTTTCACATTACACACGAATTTCACTATAAGAGATCTGACGAATTACTCGACCTAACCAAATGTAAATCTAGAACGCTGAATTCTCACGAACTCTATGTTTAAAAAAATTACGATAGAAGATAATAAATCTACAAAATTTATAAAAAATATTAATAATAACTTCATCTTTGACAAAAGTCTTTCATGTACGTATCTGATATCGATGAAGTTTAAGTCTCAGATTAAACTTTATAGATATAATTGAAAAGAAATCAATTCCTCTCATCTTCCAAGTCATCACTAAACAATCAGATTAATTGTAGCAAATATTGTTTGAACACTCTGAAGACCACACATAAGAATTGTACATGAATTTCGACACAAGTACAATAAAAAAAATTATTTTTTTTTATTTTTAAAAATATCGAACCAAAACGAAACTGAATGTTTTGCTGCAGAATTTGGTTTCGTCGTAATGGGACATGAATTCGATAGTTATACCTAACAAATTGTCCATGATCCCAAAAAGTGGAAATGGTTCCTAAAGGAAACTCAGGACGGAAGAACATTGCAGAAGACGATGATGATTGGGGAGTCCATAGTGAAGAAGAAGTAGAGGAGATTGCGAAGGCAAGAAAACTTGGAAACACCAAATATAGAACAAGATCAAAGGATGTCAGGAAAGCAGGCAGTAAAAGTAGCACCCAAAATAAAACTTCCATTTTCAAACAAGGTGATGAAAGCAAAGCCGATGAAGATGAAGATGATGAAGAACAAACTAACGAGAACGAGGACGAGGAGGAAGAGTTTACAGACAAAGACAACTACGAGTGATCCAAGAGAGTGAGCTTAAAAACAATGGCAATATGAATGAAGGATTGTTACATTTAAGGTTCAAATTCATACTTGTTATGTACAATGTTTAGGTGGCATAGTTCATGTTAGGATCTCGAATACGGATAAAGATTAAGAAAACAAAATAAGAGAAAGATAAAAAGGAGATTTTCGTGGTAACACCAATCAGTGCATCTTCACATCGGTATCATCAGTAAATATATTAGGGTTTACAGAATTAGAATTACGGACATGGGCCTAAAAGAAATAGAGGAATATAGAGTTACATTACACTCCATAAAACCCAACAGTTCACATTCAAAACGTGCAATGATCTTTCAAGACTTGCCTGGCGAGATCCATAGCTCCACTCTGTTTGTAGATAAGATGCAGATTGTAGGCTGCTTCTCTACGAAGATCGCAGAAGCCTGGGTTTTGATCTTCGACTAGTAAATTTTTGCCTGGAAGTTTTGGAATTGGATGATCCTTCTCATAAGTTGCAAGAACTTTCTCATAATAAGTTACTGCTAGAGATACAAGTCCAACATGGTGATACCCCCTTGCAATGTTGTACAAGGCTTCATGCACCCATTTTTCCACGAACCGGTCAATTTCTCATTTTTCATACAAGAAACAAAACAAAGACATGTTTTGATTAGACTGTTCTCCATGTTTCGACATCCAAGATAGATAAAGCTTGAGTACAGATATAAAGAGTACTGATATGTTTATATTTTTATCACATCTTTTTATTATACACGTTGATGTATAGGGTTGTCATTGATCCAGGTAAAATGTATTTAAGGATAATTATAGGTTTACTTTCTTAGCATATTCTATTAACATACATTCTAAAGTATCGAATTGTGATTTTTAAAATAAAAATTATAAATAATTATCTTTTTATTGTACATGTTAATGTATAAGGTTGTGATTGATTCAGGTAAAATGTATTTAAGGATAATTCGATGTTTACCTTCGTAGCATATCCTATTAACATATTTTCTAAAGTGTCGAATTCGGATTGGTTGAATAAAATTTATAAATATTTTTTTAATTGTACTACTTTAAATGTATTTTAATTAGACTGTTCACAACTTGACACGTCAAAAGGTATGTTAAGAAAATTTGCTAATAAGGTAAACATAGCTTGTATTACATATCACATATTTTCTAACATACTTTTTGATGTTTAAAGTTGTGACTAGTCTAGTTAAAATGTATTTAAAATATGTGTATATAGAATAAAAGATATCACACATACACAGAGATTAATCAAGGGATTATCTGGTGAAAGCCTATAAGCTTCAAGCTTCGAGATACTTTCTTGCAGCATCTTGATGATGACTGATCGAGGTAAGCTGATGGCCGGCAATGAGGTAACGAGGTATTGAATATTGGACTTCAGCTTGCATTCTATTTAGAAGCTTACAATGCCTTGTATCACGATTCTTCGTTCTGTGAACACATTCATAAAATTGAGAAGCAAAAACATAGTTCTTTACTATATTAGACATGGAATCGGACCAACTAAATAGGTTCTGCATAATGGAGGATCATTAAGGAACCAATATTTTTATAGAGCCGATCGAAACCAAACTAAATGTCTAGGTTCTTGTCCAGTTTCATGTTCCGGTTCAATTTTAAACACCCCTAGCAATGATGCACCAGAAAAATTAACATGAAAATAAAGTGCCTGATACCTTGAAGTTACTTTGTATTAACAATTCCAAGCAAGGGGGCTGTATGGGTGGTGCTTCACAATATATTTTACATAATCAAATCCATACTTCGAATCTGCAGATCAATTTAAAATAGGAATTGACATGTTAGCATCGGCCTAAGATCCACTATTTGGATTTAGAACAATAGAAGATAAACCATCTTCTAATGGATGAATCATTTCCATACAAAAGTACTTCATACAATAAATAATTACAGAATGCTATAAGTAAATAAGGGGATATGTGAGTATGGATGATTAGGCCCGGTCAAAACCGATCCAACCCGTTCGGTTTTTTGGCTCGGTTCCAAAGATGATTGATTTTCGGTTTGCGAGTCGGGTGTATTTTCAAAGTCTGGTTTTTGGGTTTTTCAGTCAACTTGAAAAAAACCCTAAAAACCAAAACCGACCCGAAAATTTTTGGGTCGATCAAAATCAATGGGCTGCGGGTTTGGGTTGACACAACAAAAATTGAGCTCGAAAAAAAAGGGTCAAGTCGGGCTGAAAGCAATCCGACCCGTGTCCACCCTCTATGGATGATAGTATGACTATAACCAAACGTAATCCACGAAAAAAAAAGAATGTTGAATCACAGAACTTACGAGCGCCAATAAATGTACGTTCTTCCTTCTTCTCAACTGACATTGAATTAAATGCTGACTTCAAAGTTAACCTAATAATCTCAAGAGCTTGAGAAAATCTTTTCAAGGAAGCTAATGACTTGCACAGCTACAAAAGAAAATGCAAAAAAATTAGAATGACGCAAGGAGTCCTAGTCTCCATGAGAAGATTGATGATCACCGCATTCACCATGCAAGCTATATGGTAGAAAGATTTATAAAGTTGAAGGTTGGATAGAGGAAAGAATACAGACATCAACTATAAGCTGAAAAGAATTCAGAATCCTAGGCAGAGCAGGTTCTCTATGTACTTGTAGCTGAAAAGAAAACCTTTTTCTTGTCAAAAAGGAACAGAAAAGAGATTTTATTCATGAAGATAGAGATATAATACCAGTGGTTCATCATCTGATGAATCATCATGTTGCAAATCAACTCCAGCAGCCTGAGCTTTTGCCATCCTTTCTTCTTTTACTCTTTCCATTTTCTGAAGCAACTTTCTAGCTCTTGAAGCTTTGGACCTGATTTATGTTATTTTTTGACCTAATTGAAATCCCACCTCGGGAAGAATTGTTTTAGGGAGAAGGGGTAAACACTATAAATCAACCTCTGCTCCCTACATCATTCTCATCTCATTCCAAAATTACTTATATTTCTTTGGTAATTTTGGTCTTACTCCTTCTCTCTTTGTAATATTTCTTTGTGAAATATATTTTGCATTGTCCCAGGACGTAGGCATATTTGGCCGAACCTCGTTAAATTTTGGTATTTTTTTTATTACTTTATTTAATAGCCGTTTGTTATTTTGTCGGATATAATTGTTGTTATTTATTGTACTATTAAATTACTAGGATAATTCTAGCTATGTAAGACTTGATTCTTAAGTGGTTTGTTGTGACCCACTTCTCTTACCTATGAATCTATCTAGTGTGATTTTTTAGTACAATAGCTTACAAGCTATTTGAAATTGCCCGAGCTTCCGCAACAATTTATTCTTTCATCAAACATCTTTAGTTGCGTAAGGTAAGACTAAATGTAGAGCTGTTAGTGAGGATAATAATTTTTTTATTTTATTACAAGCATACCTAAGAAATAATTGAATGTCATAAACAAGTATGGGCATTTCATAAATGTATCTTAATTTTGTGTCTCATTAGGTCTGGCTTCTTATTGATGTAATCAACCAACAAGCTTTTTGTTAAGTATCCAGCAACGGGCTTGTGCCGTGAAGTTCTTGTAAGGAACTTCTTCTTCTACCCTTTCGAAGTCTAATATAATTTAAAGGATAATTCATATTTACACCCTTAGTTAATTGGTAATTGTAACAGATACTTTGAACTTTAAAAATCGTCAATGAACAGTTTGAATTATACCATGATTGTAACAGATTTTTCGTCATCACATTTACCCTAATTTTATGACGTCAGTAAATTTGATTAGTTATCTTTATCAATTTAGGTAATTTTAACGACTCGTCGAGAAACAAAAGAAGATATAATAATACATTTATATTTTTATCTAACTTATTTAACCTCATAATAAACAAGAATTTTTATAAATATATAATCCTTTTTACCTTTTATTATCATTTATTAAATAAATAGATAAAGATAGTTAAAGTCGACAAAAAATGTGACGACAAGGTATATGTAGCAGTTATGGTAAAACTCAAGGTGTTCATTGACGACTTTTAAAGTTTAAGATCTAAAACGATTCTAACTTCTTTCACAATATTCGAAATGTCTTGAAAGTTAAACCATTGAAAACTAGACATCTGGAACATAGAAATCTGGAACATAGAAATCCTTAGAGCACAAGTTAAATTTGATATCCAACTAGGAAAACACGAGCTTTATTACCATTTATTTCATTGAGTTTAATACTCAATCTATATCATTATATACACACGCGTACACATATTGAAGTGTGAATGATTTAGTATCCAACGAGGAAACACGGGCTTTCCCTCGTTGTATGGACAGATCAAAAGCTGGTGATTCTTCCCGGAGGAGAAGAGTTTGAAGCTGTAACGGAAACCATGTTTTTTACAGCTGACAAGAAAACACATGATGGCTAAATCTGTGTACCAATCAAGAGATGAAAGGGTAACGACGAACGATTGGGATGAATGAAGATTGAATTGGGATGGAAATCAGCATAAAAGCAAGTTCTGAAAATGGGAAACAATGGGTAGATATGTCGGGATAAACATGACATTCTTAGTTTATTAGGTTAAGCTCTCTCTCTCTCTCTTCATCTTTTAGCTCATTGAAGACTCAAAAGCTTGCCAAGGAATCTCTCTTCTCTTCCCAGTCTAACGCCATGATTAATTTTTTAGGTGTTGAACAAATGTTGGCGTGATTCGGATCCGCCTGTACTCAGATGGCGCCAAGGAATCTCTCTTCTCTCTTCTTTTGGGTTGTTTTCGATTTTTCCTTTTGGTTCAACAACGGGGATAACGAGATGTTTAATGCAGGAATCCCGGCGGCGATGAAGCCGAAACGGCGGCGGAAGAAGTTGAGTACAGGCAGGGGAGAAAGAAAGAAGTGGAAGCTCAGCGAGGAGCAAGTCAACTTTCTGGAGATGAGCTTCGAAAACGAGCCTAAACTGGAGTCGGAGAGGAAAGAACGGCTGGCTTCCGAACCGGGTCTCCTCGACAAGTGGCTGTCTGGTTTCAGAACCGTCGGGCACGGTGAAAGAACAAGAAGCTCGAGGAAGAATACTCCATTTTGAACAACTCTCATCAATCTGCACTCCTCGATAAATGACGTCTTGAATCCGAGGTTCAAGTTCATCTTTTTCGGTTTCTCTGTCGTTTTCCGAACTTGGAATAACAAATCTAATGGATTCAGACGATGAAGCTGAAAGAGCAGCCGGAAGAAGCGAAGAAGGAGATGAATGATGATTAGCCAGAGAGAGAATGTTGGTACCAGTCTCCGTCAAGATTCAAACGATGATTAGCCAGCCCAAAAAAAATAGCATAAAGAAATGAATGAAACGACGTCGTGCTATGGCTGGATAAGCCATCCTCCACGTCCACGTCATAGTTCATACTATATAATGTAGGGCCCTCCAAAAAGAGCTATTTAATCAGAGTCGGAGAATGTTGGGTCTTCTCTTTAGATCGCCTCCTAAATCTGAGCCTTGCAACCGTTAACGGCGAACGGTTTTTGCGATGCGAATCGCTCTTTAGCGAGGCGTATTTGGCGATTCCTTGATTCTTTTCCAATTGAAATGAAGGACGGCGATGACCTTCCCACGACGGCGACTACTACGCGCAATTCTTCTAAGCGAGAGGCCTCGAATTTGATTTTTTTCGGCCGAGGTCGGTACAAATTTTGGGCCTTAGCCGCGATTTTGCTTCTCGCCTTCTGGTCCATGTTCACTGGCACCGTCACTCTGCGCTGGTCTGTCGGCAATCTCAATCGTTTTTCAGATTATCTTGACTCCTCCATCCCCGACGATCTCGACGTTCTCGTTAGTATATTCCACTCTGTTTCTCTAAGTTTCTCTTATCTGGCCTCTCTTTCTAGGGCTTGGTTTTGCTAGGTGCTACATGCGTTGCTGTTTGGTTTATTTTCTTTCCAATTTGACTGGATTTTTTGGGGATTTAGGAAATGGAAGAGAGGGAAAATGTTGTAAAACACATGTGGAACGTATATACTAATGGCCTTCCTTCCAAATTGCCTCGTTTCTGGCACCAAGCTTTCGAGGCTGCATACCAGGACTTATCAAGTGATGTGCCTGGTGTTAGAGAGGCTGCAGTAGTAGAAATCGCTAAAATGTCCGTTAGCTCCATTGATCTTGATCCCCCTCATCTTCATTCAACGGTTAGTTTTTATCCGTCTATAGTTTTTCGTTTGGCTTTTCGTGCATTAATTCAATAATGAGGAACTCCAACTTTTACTAAATGCCTGTAATAATAGATGAAATGATTCACGGCAAGTAGTTGAACTGCAAAGAACGACATCTAATTTATTTTGTAGGCATTCTTTTGCGTGAAGATTTCTCCTTTTATCCTTTCAACTTTATAAGACTCTTCATGTTTATTGTGCTTGGAATCTTGAGTGCTCTAAGAGATCTCTAATGCGGCCTGTGTGCGTCTACTAAAAAATCGAACATAAAAGGGTTGTTCCAACCGAATAGATTCAGGGATTCAGTTTAGTGGCTTGAGATATTTGCTTCTCAGTTCATGATCGTGTATTCAGTAATGTTTGCAAGAGCTAGTAATTGTTTGGATAAAGTAAATTTGAGTAATTATTTTGCTCTTTCTAGCTGCAGTTTATGATAGAATTTCAGTCTAAATGGACACTGAACTATACTTTATTTGTTTGCAAAGTTGTAGTTGCATGTTTTGAGTTTCTTGGTTATTGAGGAGGATCGTGAATTTATTTCTGTATACACATTTACTAGTCACTGGGATAGACAGGCAGATTAGAGTTTGGTATTATGTGAGAAATAATCTATCTACATTTCTTACTTCTATTGGAATTCATGCAAGTCTGGTCTATTTTTTTTTTGGCCAGCCTCTAAGCACCTGATTTCTTGGACCCCTCTGGATTTGTTTCTTATCTATAACTCCCCCACTGGGCAAGTTGATTTTTGTATGGTTTTAAAAGGGCTACGAGGACCTTTTCAAGCTTGGGTCCATTATCTTAATGTCATCCTCTCTAACAGGAAGAGTAAAGAGAATAGATAAGATCATTTGGTCATATTTCTGGACCTCTCTGTATGTTAGTTACTTAAAGTTTCTCAATAAATTGATACACTATAATCCTTACTTTGTCACGGCATTTTTTTCCTTATTACGAATCCAGCTGTGATTTTTTTTCTTATGATTTATTATTATTTCTACTTCTTGTTTATAGACAGAATGTCTGGTGATTGCAGAGAAGTAATCTTGTCTTAGAAGTCCAAGATTTAGACTTGTAAGTTATAATGGTTGTTGAAATGACTAATTCAGCAGTTAGGATTTTGATATACAATGTGTTGGGAAATACAACCCGAATATCCACCTGAATATTATTTCTTTAACCACCAAAAAAACGTGGAGAGTACTGATCAAGTTAATTCCCAGGAAACTGCTATTGGCAATTTCTTAGACAGAATTACATTTTCAAGTATGTTCCCAGGAAAGGCTGGAGGGTCACAAACGGACCACTTAAATACCAGTCTCCTTAGCCAGAACTACTTACACAGTACAATTACACCACTAACCAGACAGTATAAAAAACGATAACAGATGTAATCCGAAAAATACCAAGAATATTTTTCTGCTCCGTAAAAATATAACGGCCAAGAAGTAAAAGAAATAATGTCAAAAATGCACACCGAGAATTTTACGTGGAAACTCAAATCGGGAAAAAACCACGGGGACGGAGTCCAGAAAGATGTCACTATGAAAAATAGGATTTACAATATTTTTCTAGAATCAAATATTCTAGAAAATATTCACTAAGAGAAATCACCACTCTTAGAACTCACAATGTGCACAAAAGCACCACACTTATTTTTCTCTGACACTCTTTCTTTTCTCTCCCTCCAAAAATTCTCTCTACGAATACTTTCAAATTATCGATTGGAATGAAGATTGAGGGATGATGAGAATGATTCTCAAACCTCTATTTATAGAGATTTCACGAAGGGTGAAATCATTAATTGAAGTGCGGCAAAGGCGGGCGAAGGCAGCGAAGGCGGGCGCCAAATTAGGCGCCTGATAATGGAGACCTTATTGGTCTCATTAAATGGCGTGGGTCCCCCTTCATAAATAAGGAGGGACCTTACACAATGTCCTACTGGTTTTGACACTAGGAGAAAGCCTAAGATAATGACTAGAATTTTTAGTGGGAGTGGATTTTCTTCATGGTTGGAGGTGACAAATTAAGTACAATCACAAAAGCTTAAGCACTAGGTTGGAGATGGAACCATGACAGATTACTAACAATTTCAAAGGTTAAACTCACGGGAAGAGGATATCGTAATGATTTCCAGTTTCTTGAACAGGAGAATCAAAATTGTCTTTTTCATTGCCTGTGTAGAGCCATTGCAGTTGACCCCATTCACTCTGCAAATGAACTTGGTGCTGTTTTTGTTAAACTTGCTACAGCCATGAAAATTCTCATGTTAATCCAGTAATTGTTAGGTTACAATGGCACTTCACATTAAACCCTTGGATTTTCTTTTCTGTTGATCGCATGACTTCCATGATTTTGTGCTTTAGGACACAAAATACGATTTATTTACCAATCTGGTTATATTTTTGCAGAGAATATCTGAGTTCACTCAGACTAGAAAGCAAGGTGAGAGAAGCATGAAGTGGAAGTGATAAAAAATGGGAGAAGGCAAGTCAGTTTCCATTTGCAGAAGTGATGGCCAAAATGCCTCACTATACACTCTCAATTCTTCAAATTGCACACGAACTATGGACTTATAAGGTATACTTCTCTGGGTTATAGTCACCAACTTGCAGCAATCTGTGTAGAAATATTTCAAGTATTCAATTTATTTTTTAATTGGTCTGTTAATTCAAGCAATAGAAACTTGACCCTCTCTATATTTAACCTTCTTATGGTAATTTAGTCCAGTTCCGAGATCATACCTAGAGTTTGGCCCAAAATTGTTTTGATAATGTCTTCAGTTGATCCTGGCTTTAAATTTGATTGCAACGAAGAACCGAGCAGAAATATTTATATAAAGTTGTCTCGATGAGTAATAAGGTTGTGTTTGGCATTGCGGCTAGAACCCCGGCAGGAAGAATATTTATTTTTGATTAGCATGAGGTTAAATTTTGGATTAGCATGTTTTGTATATCAGGGATTTGTATTTTTTTTCTGATTAGATGTATAGCTTGTAGGTATAAATTAAATGCTGAAATTGAATTGTTTTTTACTTTTAAATCGTAATTTTTATAGACTGTCATTATCGAAATAATAATTAAGATATAAGAAATGTTAATTATTAATATAATATTAATAATAAATACAAAAAACTTCAAATGTTTGTCACTTAAAGTTTTGCAACGTCCAAAAATTTTAAATTTTTACAAATTAAATTCAAAATAGTGAAATTTTTTCCTTAATCTTAATTAAATTATATGGTGGCGATATTCTTGTACCCAAAAGGCAAAATTCATCGCCCTCATGGTCTTCACACCTCGACCCGACAGTTTGTGAGGAAGTTAAATCACGGTGACTCAGCGGCTCAGAGATATGAGGCTTTTACCTGATATCCCAAGGAGCTACCTTAACATTGAAGGTAACAACTCTCACACTAGGGCAACGCACACGTCGAACTTAGGCTCTTATACCTAATCTATCATTTCTGAGTCAATTGAGTTATGCATAGGCTCTTATACTTAATCTATCATTTATGAGTCAACTGAGTTATGCACGTGCGAGCATATGATATCGATATTCTACTGCTTAGTAGATGCTCTATTGATGCTCGAATACCGAACAAACTGAAGCAGGAAGTTGAAGCCTTGCCTATTTGAGCTGGCGAGCCGGCACACGATCCAATCTCGGAGCTTTCGAGGTGACTTGATTGACCCATCGTAATGAATTTTGGAGCGTTCTCGTTATTTTCTTCCCTCATTTTAAAAAAAAAATTTAATAAGAAAAACAAAACAAGATTTTAAAGAATCTCAATAGGAGGATTTGCCAAATGATAGGCCACGAGTTCCGCCATTGATGGAGCTGCTCGCATTAGCTACATTCTCCTCAATGTTGTTCACTTTCTCTCCCGATATGTTGGCTTGTTAACCTAGAAAAGGCGAGAGCCTTTGGCATGGAGCTCGCCACTGCTCAAAAGGACATGAACCACATAAATTGCGGATTCGAAAGGCTCCCTACTCTTCGCCGCCAATGGTGAAAATAAATCTTCTATTTTCTTCTTCATTTCGATTCAGATTTTTTCTGTCTTTCTACTGCTTTGACAATGAGCTCTTTCTGCACTCTTCCCCCTGCACTCAGGAAAGAGCTCTCCGATCCCATCGTCAATCGAGTCTTTGGCCCCTCGAAAACAGACCGACAAAGTGAGCTCTAAAAGCTCTATAATCTTCCCTTTTTTTCCTGTCTCTCAGTATTTCTCATATTTTTGTTGGGCGTTTTTATGTTTATTTTTTTGAAGAAAGCAAATAGAAGTTTTGGTCTGAGAGGATTAATGGCGTCCGGAGCTTCTATTATGGCGTCTTGTCTAATATCTGAACCGGCAGAAGGTTTGATTTAGCTGTCTTTTTACCATTTCATCTGCTTTTTAATGCTGGGTTTTGACATTTGTTTGATTTCAATAGGGTTAGATAGATTACCCTTCAAACCAGAAGGCTAAAATTTCTGGACTTGGAGGGGTCACAAGATACACTATGTTGTCCAAGGAGAAGGCTTTCCCCTAGTTCTTATTCATGGTTTTGGCGCTTCTGCATTTCACTGGAGGTGAGATTTACATGTTTACATTGTTCTTGGACCGGAGAAGGCGCTCGATCGTTTGATTTTCCGATGATCTAATATCGTTTGATTTTCCGATAATCTAATTCATATCCGTGTCGAATTGGTGACGAGTAATTTTGGTTTTTGATGGTGAATTTGCAGGTATAACATACCTGAATTGGCCAAAAGCTACAAAGTTTATGCTATAGACTTGCTGTTGGATGGAGTGACAAGGCGATCATCGAGTATGATGCGATGGTATGGAGAGATCAAGTGGTAGATTTCTTGAGGGAGATTGTTCAAGAACTGGCCGTTTTAGTCGGAAATAGGTATTATCGATTATGTTTACTATAATGTCGATTGCTCTAAGTTCATTCTTTCCCATGATCAACACAGATTAACAAATTACCAACTCTCTTGTGATCTCGAACTTCCTGGTAAAAAATAATATAATCATTTATGTTCAGTTTCTTAATTTTTCTCCTCACATTCGGGTTATTTTTTTTTTCTTTTTTGATCCTTAACTGTGTTTTATAATGAGATTTTAATCTTTGTTGATGATTGAACTCGAAACCTCTAACTCTGTTATTATGACAAATTAGTTTAGAGTGGTGAGTTAAAGATAATTTAATCAATTATATTAATTTTATTGATAACGACATTAAACTCTAGACTTGACTCTTCTTTCGACTTAAAGGTGATTTTGAAGCGTTGATATTTTTTGTCAGTCTGGGAGGGTTTACGGCATTGGTTGCGGGGTTGGATTTCCGGAAGAAGTCGTCAGGATCGCTCTTCTAAACTCAGCCAGACAGTTTGGAAAAGCAAATGAAGAAACCAAAAAAGCGGAAGAAACGAGCATCCAAAAGCTCGCCTTTAAACCATTGAAGGAGATCTTTCGATGCGTGGCTCTCGGATTAGTGTTCTGGCAAGCTAAGCAACCGCTCGAATCCTCTCCATCTTAAAAAGTGGATTCAACAAACATCTGCTTCTTCGTTAATCCCGGACCAAATTCCATGGCCGATTAGATTATCTTACTTACTACATATTTAGAGAAGATGGATTTTGTGATCATAGATGATCTAAAAGGCAATAATAAATTTATCTTTTTAGCATACATTCTGACGTGTTAAATTTTGATTAGTCTAATTTAAGTTTATTTAATGCATTATAATTTAAATAATTAATTAAAAGAGTGTACTAATAAAGTAAACTTAGAATTATTCTGATTGAAATGCTCGGTTTTACCGTTGTAGGTGTACATAAATGCCTCCAATGTGGAAGATTATCTCGTGAAGTCGATAACAATGCCTGCAGTTGATCCAAATGCTAGAGAAGTTTATTACGAGTACTATGTCTTCAGCTCTCATAGTTTGGATCGAACCTCGTCTAGTAAATGGTCGGGGGGATCGTTTTTTGGCAGATTGATGAAGAGGTTGTCGAACCAAACCAAGTACACTCTCGACAGCGTGCTGAGCGAGCTGTCTTGCCCGTTGTTGCTGTTGTGGGGAGATTTAGACCCCTGGGCTGGCCCGGAAAAAGCTGAAAGAATCAAAGAGTTGTATCCTGATACGGCCGTTGTTAATCTTAAAGTCGGACATTGCCCGCACGACAAAGTTCCCGTGCTTGTCAACGACTCCTTAGTTGCTTGAGCTGTCCGGCCTAAAGCTCTGACGACCTCTCCGAGTTATGTGACATGTAATAATTGAAGATAAAAATGTTTTTTGCTCCACGTTAGGGAAAAGGTTCGATTTGTATTGTAGAAACATATCACGTCGCTGAACCTGTTTGGTCGGGATCTCATTCTTTTATAGGTAGCTCAAAAGAAGACGGCCAAGGAAGTGTGAGACACTTTAAAGATGCGACATCTAGGTGTCGATCGCGTCCAGAAGGCCTGATTGCAGACGTTGAAAAGTAATTTCGACGTCTTACGAATGACTGAAAATGAATAAATCGATGAGTTTGCCGGAAAATAGAGTGGCATAGCGACCAAGTACAGTAACTTGGGCGATACCTTGGAAGATGGTGCACTTGTGAGAAAACTTCTTGATTCTGTGCCAGACAAATTCATTCAATTGGTTGCAGTAATTGAACAATACTGCGACATTGAGACAATGTCGTTCGAAGAACCAATAGGGAGATTGAAAGCTTATGAAAAAAGAATTGGACATCGAGGTAATAAATTTATTCTAGAAAGTCAACTTTTGTTTTCCCTTAATGATTGGCAAGCCAGGCAAAAGGAGGCAAGCAGTGATCATGAAAAAAACAAGGGACGAAAATCCTCTGGTACTACTTGGCGAGGGCGAGGAAGAGGACGCGGCAGAGGCCATGGACGAGGGACAAGTGGAGAAAGAAGATCAAATACATCGCGGCAAGACGTTGATAGAGGAACCAACAACAAAAAAAAGATAAGTCGCATATATGATGTTTTAATTGTCAAAATTTTGGACATTATGTTTTTGAGTGCACCAGTCCAAAGCAAAGAGATGAGGAAATGAATCTCGTTCAAGAAGATGAACATGTTCTGCTGATGGCGGATCATACAGAGGAGCTGTGTGACATGTTCTTCCTCACGAAGAAAAATCATTGTCACAGCAGAATGGAGAGGAAAATGAAATGTGGTACCTTGACAACGGTGCGAGTAACCACATGACATGTAGAAGATCCTGCTTTGTCGAACTTGATGAAAGCATCGTGGGTCGAGTTTTTTTTTTAGACAACTCCACAGTGACAATCAAAGGCAAATGTACAATTATTCTTAATTGCAGGAATGGAGAACATCGGTTGATCACCAATGTTTATTACATACCTAGCCTACGAAGTAATATTATGAGCCTTGGTCAAGCAACTGAGGGTGGATGCAAAGCAATACTCGAGGGAGAGTATTTGAAGTTTTACGATAAGAGGGAAAACTTGCTCATGAAAGTGCGACGATCAGAAAATCGTCTTTACAAGACAATACTACACACTGTCGATCGTGTTTGTCTCTCGGTCAAATTGGATCAAGAGGCATGGCTATGGCACACAAGATTGGGTCACCAACATTTCCAAGTAATGGAAAATATGGTGATGAATGAGATGGTCCGAGGAGTGCCGAAAATTCATCATCCAAACCAGGTGTGTGAAGGGTGTTTGGTTGCCAAACAAAATAGAACATCGTTCCTGCGAGAAACGCTTCACAAAACTAGCAAAGTTTTGGAGCTAATCCATGGTGATTTATGTGGGCCGATCAATCCACCTACACAAGCAGGTAATATGTATTTCTTCCTACTTGTAGCCGATTTTAGCCGATTTATGTGGACTTACATGCTAAAGAGGAAAGATGAAGCCTTTGAAGTATTCATAAAATTCAGAGCACAAGTTGAAATTGAAAGTTTGCACAAAATTCAAACTTTCAGAACCGATTGAGGAGGAAAATTCAATTCAAATTTTTTTTTAAGCTACTGTGAAGATAAAGAGATTCAGCGACACTTCACAGCACCCTATACTTCACAGTAAAACAACGTAGCTGAGAGGCAGAATCACACAATTCTTGACATAACTCGAGCATTGTTGAAAACAATGTCAGTACCGGCATATATGCGGGGAGAAGCTGTTAGACATGTTGTATATCTTCTCAACAGATTACCTACCAGAACAATCAAAAGTGCAACTCCTTATGAAATTTGGAAAGGAAAAACTGAATTTTGAGTATCTCAGAGTATTCGGTTGTGTTGCTCATGCTAAGGTATCATCTCCTCTCTTAACAAAACTTGAGGACATGAGCATTGTTACAGTTCATTTGGGAATAGAACCGGGATCAAAAGCATATCGGCTCTATGACCCAAAGCAAAAGAGAAAGATGGTGAGTCGAGATGTTGTATTCGAAGAAAACAAGAGGTGGAATTAGGATGAACCGTACAAAGAAGATTTTGTTGATGACTCGATAAGAGTAGACTTGCATGGAAGGTCAGAAATGAATGATTCACCAATGTGCCACGTAGATGAAGAAAGAGAAAATTCATCATTGAATATTTCATCAAGTGATTCTTTAGAGGCTACCTCACAACAAACATCTTCTGGAAATTCTCAAGGGAGCTACGATTCAATTCCAGTGAGAGGATTCAGATCGCTCACAGAAATCTATGCAAGAACTCAACCACTCGAAATTGATTTTGAACAATTGATGCTAGCTGCAGATGAACCAGAGAAGTTCAGTGAAGCAATTGGCAACAGAAATTGGAAAGATGCTATGAAGCAAGAAATTAATTCTATTGAGCTCAACAAAACGTGGGTGCTAACAGAACTCCCAAATTGGCATAAATCTATTGGTTTGAAGTGGATTTACAAATTGAAGAAGGATTCGGCAGGAAACATCATCAAGCACAAAGTCAGATTGGTAGCAAAAGACTATGTGCAAAAACATGGAGTCGACTACGATGAAGTCTTTGCACCAGTGGCAAGATTGGAAACCGTGAGGCTATTGCTTGCTCTCGCAATACAACGAGATTGGAAAGTACATCATCTTGATCTAAAATCAGCATTTTTGCATGGTAATTTGCAGGAAGAAGTGTATGTAAACCAACCTGAGGGTGTTGAATGCAAAGGAAAAGAACACCTTGTATACAAATTACGAAAGGCGTTATATGGGTTGAAGCAAGCACCAAGAGCTTGGAATACACGACTTGATCAATCTCTGAAGAATTTGAACTTTCAGAGATGTGCTCAAGAATAAGCAGTATACCGGATAATCTACAACGATGAACTATTAATTATCGGAGTCTATGTCGATGACTTGATAATTACTGGCTCAAAGGAGAAACATATTGAAAACTTCAAGAAACAGATGATGAAAGAGTTTGATATGAGTGATCTTGGATCGCTACATTAGTATCTCGGCATTGAGGTACAAAATTATGATAATGACATATGTTTAAAGCAGACAGGGTATACAAAAAGGATTCTGGAGATTGCAGGGATGAGTGATTGTAATCTAGCGCATCACCCTATGGAAGAAAAATTAAATTAACAAAGGAAGGAGAATGAGATCCTGTCAACGAAACATGATACAGTCGACTCATTGGTTGTCTCAGGTATCTAATCTATACCCGACCTGATTTAGCTTATTATGTTGGTGTCGTAAGTAGGTACATGGACGCACCTAAACAGAACCATCTCCAAGCAGTGAAACACATATTAAGATATGTGAAGGGAACAATAGATTTCGGCATTGTGTTCAAGAAAGACGGAGATGAAAAATTGATTGGTATAGCGATAGCAATCTGGCCAGAGACATTGATGATCGTAAGAGCACAAGTGGTATGATGTTCTATTATTCAAGAAATCTGATTGCTTGGTGCTCTCAAAAATAGAAGACCGTCGCTTTATCATCATGCGAAGCTAAATTCATGGCGGCAACTGCAGCTGTTTGTCAAGCAATTTGGCTAAGGAACTTGCTCAACAAATTAACCACAGAAGTAACCGATGAAGTGTTATTGCATGTTGACAACAAATAGGCACTAGCTCTAATGAATAATCTTGTGTTTCATGGAAGGAGCAAGCATATCGACACAAAGTTTCATTTCATCAGGGAGAGTATTGAAAAGAAATTGGTGAGAGCAAAACACGTTTGTGGAAAACAACAATGTATAGACATTTTCACGAAAGCAGTGAGAAAAGTTAAATTCGTAGAAATGCGAGAACTTCTGGGTGTGAAAAAGCTCAGAATTTTGTACTATGATTAAGGGGGAGATTGATGCATGTAATCTACGCAGTGGAAAATAGTTTTTTCTTAGTGGTAGTTGGAAGTTAATTTTCATTTAGTGGTAAATGGAAGTTAACAGAAGTTAGTCTTAATGGTGTAAGTTTGTAAGAGTTTTATTTTAGTAGTCAAAAGAACTTAGTGTTAATGGTAGATGAAAGTAAATAGAAGTTGAAACTTTCGAGTCATAGGTATTAGGGAGTTATGTTGCTAGGTCTATTTAAGGGGTGTAAGGTCATTTGAAATTTACAATCCAAGAAGATATTTTTCTCTCAAATTCTCATTCTCCATTTGCTCTTATTTTTGTGATTTTCCGGCGAGCTGTCTCCGACAACATATTTTCGAGCTCCCGCAAACAACATAGGCTGATCTTTCTTTATCCTTAAAAATATTGTTCAAAGACACGCACACGTGTTCTTCAAAGTCAGTGACAGCGCCAAAGGACACGTGGTTTCTGTCTTTCTGATGTAATGTAATCAATCGGCACGTTTTTAGTCTAGTTTTTCAGATTATTTGATCGTTCGCCATTGTCGACCGCCTGTATAAAGCTGTTGCAGGAGAAGCCTGCGTATTATCAAAGCTGTAACATTCGAATTACACTCCTTTTTCGCGACGCCTTAAAATGGCTCATTACCAGGAGAATTATGGAAGGCCTCAAACCGATGAGTTTGGGATTGGACCAGGGGCTGGTTTGGGAGGAGAATACGGGCATGAGAAGAAAGAACACGGCGGCGTCCTCCACCGCTCCGGCAGCTCTAGCTCCGTAAGTTACTACCCGTTATGAGTAAATCCATCATTTTTACCCTTTTTCATATTTCTTAAACGCGTCGGAACTGGATAATCTAGTCGGAGGATGATGGGCAAGGAGGAAGGAGGAAAGGGATGAAGGAGAAGATCAAAGAGAAGCTTCCGGGCCACAAAGCCAAGCACCCTCATGCAACCTCAATGACGACTCCGGGTGGGTATCAGTCGGCCGGTCGGCAGCCGCCGCAGGAGAAGAAGGGAATGATGGAGAAGATCAAGGAGAAACTCCCAGGACATAAATAAATCTTCTTCTGCCGAGGATGATAACTATGGTGTTTTTTTTATGTCTACGAGGGTCAAAGGGTGCTGTTCTTTCTAGGTTTGACTTTTAAGTTGAATAAAGAATGTCCTAATTTATGTCTTTAAATACTTTTATATTGAGAATATCAAGTTATAAATAACTTTAAATTAAAAAGATAAAGGTATTTAAATAGTAATAATAAAGTAAAAATAGTTAATTTTAATTTCATAAATCATTACGTAGCCCCATTTAATTTTAATAACAAGTTAGCATGCATGCATATATAGTCATTTATTCAAATTAAATTTCATTTATTACACTATTGGTGATAGGTATGGATTCTAAAATTAGGTAGAAATAATTAAAGAGATTGATCGACAATGTAGGACTGATATTCAACATTAAGAGTGAGGTGAATTAGGCTTTATTAATTTTTTCACAATTTATTGGAAATTGTTTGAAAACTAATTTGATGTTTTTCTTGCCGTTTTTGTCTCTTATGGATTATGTTCTTCTTTGTATCAAAAGGCGAAATTTCTCGTACCAAGGACCCTCACACCCCGGTCTAATAGCATGTAGAGGGTTAATCACGGTGACTCAGCGGCCCAGAGATATGAGACGTTAACTTGATATCTCAATGAGTTACTCTAACATTAGGGGTAATAACTCCTACACTAGGACAATGCAGACGTCGAACTTAGGCTCTTTGTACCAAATCTATAATCTCTGAGCTAACGAAGCTATGTCTGTGCGGGCTGGTCAAAAAGTCTTCTATGTACGTGATTTGGGTTAGTCTGATTTATTTCAAAAATTAAGACCTGACTATTAAAATTTTTTGGCCTAGCGCTATAACGTTGGAAGTCTAAAATTAGACCCACTAAATATTCTTTTATTTTTTTTAATATAAATAAATTGAAGTTGACAAAATGATTGTTAAAATAAATCATCCAATCAAGTACAATAATCTAATAACTTAATGTTCATAGATTAAACTTATATAAAATTTTAATTAGAAAATTAGAATTAATCTTAAAAATATATATGAACTCAAATCACTAGTTTCTTGACATTTTGATCCGTGTTTGATGGCTTTACTACATTAATTGTTAAGGCCATAACCAAAACTTTTAAATCGGTATTTTGCATAATACGGAATTGTTAAGAAATCTAAAAATATGTAGAACTGAGTAAAATAAAAATGTGGTAGTTCTTTGGTTGGTTCGGTTTTGCGCTCCAGAACCGAGAATTCCTTCTCGAGCGTTCAAAATCTTGTTTCCTTTTGAAGGTCGACACTTTGCTCTTTGTTGTTAACACCCCGANTTTGACGAAGAAAAATTTGTTAGAATGACTTAAAATTTTTACCACACATTTACGACAATAAAAGAAACTAATCTGCAAAGTTTTAAATACTTTGACATTTTGAATGCATAAAAAATGAATTAAGTTAAAATTTTGTACGTTGATAAAAATTCTTGAAATTTTTTAAAAACATTTACAATATTGGAAGACAATACTCCACAAAGTTTCGTGAATTTGCAATAATTTTACGATTTATTATAATGTTTTGAATGCATAAACAAATAAATTCAGCTAAAATTACGTACGTAAATAAAAATCCTTAAAAAATTTATCACATTTTTAAACAATTGTACGATTTATTATAATTTTTATTTTATGCATACAAAAAATTATAATAAACATAATTTTAATTGAATTTATTTATTTATGTATTAAAAAATTATAGTAAATCATATAATTATTTCAAAATTATGAAAGTTTGTAGCTTATTGTATTTTTCAAAGTTTTTTAATTAAATTTGTATGTTCCAGACACACTCACTTTTCTTAAAACGTTCAAAAAATCTAAAAAATATTTTCTTAAAAATTAGTTTTTTGAATTATTTATCTAAAATTCGAGCTTAAATTTGTATTTAAGAATTATAGACACGATTCAACACTCCACGTGTCCAACTGGGTGACTGTCTAAACCAACTGAACCTAAACATTGACATCTAGGGTTCCTAATGTGAAACTCCCGGCACCCCTTCGGTTCCCTTCGCTCCTTGGAACGAAGCTTCTGAGTACGTCGTCGAATCTTATTTTTGTACTCCACTTCTCGTACGTGGCAAGGTGTCGACCACGTGGAGTTTCGAGAAGATGACCGTCCTTTATTCTTAAAATCTTATCCAAAAAGCACGCACAGATGTTCTGCCCAGACACCGGCCACGTCCAGTTACTTGACACGTACTTCTAGACTGTCACCAAGTGGCGCGTGTTCATGCACGGGGTAGTTAGATTAATCATGTCGCCGTCGCCGTCGCCGCCACGGCCGAATGGCTATATAAACATGTTGCACGGACGTACTTCTCATTACCAAACCTCGGAGTTCAAATAGTTTCTTTTCTCGTAACAGTTTCGTTGTGAGCTTTTCTTTCGACGTCTGAAAATGGCACATTACCCGGAGAACTATGGAAGGCCTCAAACCGACGAACACGGCAACCACATTCGCCGGACCGATGGGTTTGGCAACCCGGTTCATCACGGAATCACCGCCGCCACCCATGATCACGGGATCGCACCCGCCGCTGGCTTAGGAGGAGAATACAGGCATGAGAAGAAAGAACACGGCGGGATTCTCCACCGCTCAGGAAGCTCTAGCTCTAGCTCTGTAAGTTGCTACCGTCTTTATTAGTAAATTCATCGTCGTTACCGTTTTTCATTTTTATTAACCTCGTCGGAGTTTGGTGGTCTAGTCGGAGGATGATGGGCAAGGAGGAAGAAGAAAGAAAGGACTGAAGGAGAAGATAAAGGAGAAGCTTCCAGGCCATAAGAACGAGAACCCTAATGCAACCCCAACGACTACTCCGGTTGGGCACCGCCCGGCCGTTCACCAGCCGCCGCATGAGAAGAAGGGAATGATGGAGAAGATCAAGGAGAAACTCCCCGGACATAACTAGATCTTCTCTTTGGGAGAATTACGCTCTTTTTTCTGCGTTTTAAGTTTATATAAATAATGTTCCTGATTTCAGCTGGTTTTATGGCTTGAATCTATTGTCGTTTTCCATGTTTCGTATGTTCGTTTCTAGCTTTTCAATTTCTACCCGTGTAATCTATCTTCTTTCTCTTCCGCCATTTTAGAGCTTGCTTAGATCAACTAGCATCTTCTGCAGAATTCACCATTTATTAAGCCAGAGATTTCTTTAATCGCATGTAAACTGAAGCAGTCTAAATTCTCATACAAAGAACTGTAAATCAGCGAAGTAAAAAAGAATTGATTCCTTCAAAAAGGATAAAAAAACAGAAATCAAACAAGCTTTGAATCTTTAGGTCACCAAAAACCACCACAAGAACATGCTCCCTTTACAAAGTGATGAAACCGTGTATTATCTCGAACGATGATCTCCCTTTCCACGAGCAGAGACGCGCCACGCATCACCTCATGGCAATCCTCGCATATTCTCAGGTTCTTCATTATCTTTATGGTGCAACCAGGCGCTGTAGCCAAAAGGCCATAGGCTAGAGCAAGCTTTTCACTGTGAGACATTAGCAATCGCTTCTTTTCTTCGTGGCCAACATCATAGACAACGCAATCTAAGTTTGGTTCATAGCCATAATCCTTTAATCTTTTCAAAAGATCGTCCAATTTCCACTTAATCTCGCTCGATTTCGGATGAGTCAAGTCACCGGCAACGAATTCGTGAAGTTCTCCTCTCTCTCCTTCCACCCAGCTGCATCCAGGTTTCTTTTTCAACCCCTTTTCTCTCATTAGTTTTCTCACCTTCGAGACCTCCTCCCATCTTCCTGCCGATGAATATATATGAGACAGGAGAATGTAGTTTCCGAGACCATTTGGCTCGATCTCAAACAAATGATTTGCAGCAATCTGAGCTATTTCCGGATTTCCATGGATCCGACAAGCTCCGAGCACAGCTCCCCATACCCCTCCATGGGGTTCAACTGGCATGGATTCCACAAGTTCAATAGCTTCTTCTAATTGACCAGCTCTGCCGAGTAGATCGACCATGCATGCATAATGATCTGCCGAAGGAGAGACTCCAAAATATTTCTCCATCTTCGAAAAGATTTGCCGGCCTTGTTCTACGAGTCCTGCATGGCTGCATGCAGTAAGAACCCCTACAAAAGTTACCTTATTCGGCTTTATTTCAGTATTTAACATTTCGTGAAATAAATGGAGAGCCAAATGAGGACGTCCATGGACTGCATACCCCACAATCATGGAACTATACGAGTACACGTTCTTCTCCTTAATCTCTTCGAAAATTTGGAAGGCTTCCTCTACACTTCCACATTTTGAGTACATATCAATGAGTGCCGATCCTATGACTACATTTTCGGACGGATGAAATCCCGATTTCACTGCAATATCCCTAACCCATTTTGCATATTTCGTCGCTCCTAATTGAGCGCAGGCCGATATTACACCCACCAGCGTTACTTCATCCGTTTTCACGCCTTCATCCTGCATTTTAATGAAAAAATCAATTGCTTCTCTCGGCCGACTATTTTGCGCATAGCCTGTGACCATGGCTGTCCATGCCACCATGTCTTTTACGGGCAATCCTTCGAATAGCTCAAGAGCTGATTCCACATTCCCGTTTTTGGAATATGCAACTATCAACTCTGTCCAAGATATAATATCTCTCTCAGGCATTTCATCGAACACCTTGCGCCCACATTCCAAAAACCCGCATTTCACGTACATATCTATCATGGTATTACCTACGTACAAATCAGAAGCAAACCCTCCAACCAAAATTGTTTGAGCGTGCACTTGCCTACCCAATTCCCCGTTAAGAACAGCGCCGGAAGCCTTAAAAAGCGCAGAAAATGTAAAAGACGTCGGACTGATGCCCTGCTTTCTCATATTATTATATAGGCGTATGGACTCTGAAAATGGCCCCTGGACAGCGTATCCACGAATCATAGCAGTCCAAAGAAACGGATTGGGGTACTTAACCTGCTGGAAAACGAGACAAGGGTAGGAGTCCATTGACGCGCCTAGATTCGAAAACGTTCGAATAAGCTTAGTGAGGACGTAGCAGCATTGATCCAAGCCATGGCAGAGCAGGTGGGCGTGAACTTGTTTGACTTGAAGGACGCTTGTGCAGCCATGTAGAAGAGAGACGATCCGACTCTCTAAAAGCTTTCGTTGCTGTTGGAGTTGAGAGAGTGGGAGGTACAGTGGAATCAGCGCCGACTGGCTCAGCCGCAAATGAAAAAGCTTGGAGTCAGGGATTGCACAGAATTTGCGGGAGAGTATGATCATCACACAGTGGAGAGCGGAAGTGAAAGGCGCCCTCTGCTTCAGGTTTTTTGATAGTCGGAACCCAGAAGAGAGCCACGCTGACCAGCTTCAAGGTCAAGCATGTTCGACTGTTAAGAGTCGAGCTACTCGGTCGGGCTCGTTTAGTTAGTGTCATAGAGCCCATTCCGGTTCCAGGGTGAGCAGAACCGAACCGGACCTGTAGTTTGGGCCGATTTTGAGAGGAATTGAAACCTGTTTCCATTCCTATTGCTCCTGAAATTGCCATTCACTACTCATGGATTCAAATTGTGAAGAGAAATGGAATCATAAATCAAAATTGACTCAAAATAAAAATATATCTTTTTTTTATAAAATTCAGAACGGGATAGGTAAAATACAATTCAATCCAGGTCGGTTCCGAACCCATTTTCTGCGGGTCTACTTTTGAGAATTTGGGACCCGAGAAAGGTTCCAAGTGAAGTGTCAGCTCCGAATGCAATCACGAAAGGTAAAAAAGCTCGAAGGATCGATGCTTACCCGTTGTCGCTTGAGAAAAATTGGGGCTCCTAGGTTCACCGATCGCATGTCAAAATATTGTCGGCTAGATGTTGTTACTCTTGAGTGCTTTTCATTAACGCTTAATCCCGTGTTAGTACATCCTCTCTTCCATATTCACATTTCCCCGTTGAGCTTCGATTCGGTAAAGGTGATGAACACATAGATACGCAACACCAACAAAAAACCAAGGAAAGACCGTGAATTTCTCGAATAGATTCTTTGTTAGATCTAATCAAACCAGTCACTAACATTAAGAATAAACATGAGTTGGTTTGAATCGATTTTTTAACTGACCAGCACTGACCCATTTTGTCTTTCGTCTCAAATTCGAGATCAAAGACTGAATCAAAACCCACAGCATTTGTGATACTTGGCCCAAAAAATATTCACTAAAGAACCTTTAGCTAAATGATTCAAACAAGTAACTCATCAAAAAACATTCATCACGATAAAAATTAAACTTAAAAGTAGCTCAATACTATCATCAGTGATCCGACCTAAAAATTATAGGTTTTGGTCAAACCATAAATTGGGTTTGAATTCCCATCGATAACTAACACTATCATGGCAGCACGGTTGGGCATCATATTTGTAAAGAAATCTTCAATAGCAAACATGTGGGTTTCACGTGCAATCCAGCTCAACCCTCCGACCAATGCCTCTTCTTAGGGCAAGTTTCCATGTGTGTGATGAAGCTCAACTCACCAAATCGACCGCCAAGAGATGGACAGGATGTTTCAACTGAGTCTTGGAGAAATGTCGACCCGGAACTTTATAAAATCCGGGTGTGATGTCATAAATATTTATGATGCAGATAAGAAAGTGAAATCGTTGAAGCGATTTGGATTTTTCTAATCTATGCACTGATCTACCCCAAGAGCTCACTTCGATAGGAAGGTTTGGCATAGAAAGGATATACGTGCACTGAGTTTAAAATTTTGTGAGGCAGTTCGATCTATATCTGGTGTGAGCGGTAGAGCATTGAGAGGATATTTCTCTCGTACGAGCATCTTTCACTAAATCACTTATCATATATCCAACATTATGGTCTCTTTATATATATATATATTTATGGTTTTTTAAGATTTAAATGAAGAACGAAATGCTTTGAGAGGAGCACTCAAAAAGGTTGAATTTGGCTTTTTTTTTAATCTTTGATTGAAAATTTCCCCTCCACGACGAACAATTTGGGCAATAACATTAATTAATTAGTTGATTCGGTACAAATGTATAGCATCGGCTCCATCCTATCATTCTCAAAATCTCATGCTAGAGTTTGAGATGAACTCGTAAATTGCCAAAGGAGATATAAATCGACGTAAAACACTTTAGTAAATAGAATATCTTATATATGCATGCGAATTTAAACAATCGACGATAGGGATTGAATTAGTTTGGTTAAATCTTAACGAACCTCGGTCTTCTTTTCAATTGAAGAACACCAAAAAATGAGGTTTGGTTTTTGATTTCCTTGGTTTAATTCTTGTTTTTTTTCTTAATTAAAAAAATTAGTTTTTGAAATAATAATACAAACTTAATTTTAGGCATTGTCGGACATCCGAGTGAGATTGGTAGTTGGTACTGTCCGATACAGATGTTCATACCAGACAGTCAAATTTTTTCTTAAATTTTTTAATATTTATACAATTTACTATAATTTTAAAATTACGCGTAAAAAATAGCCATTTAATTGTCTTAAAAAGTTTACGAAATATGTGAATTATGTCAAATACTCAAAGCTAATTAGCAAAAATATTAAAAGTATAGAAAGAATTGCACGACATGTTATCTTTATATTTGTATAGTGTAGTTAGTGAATTTTTAGTAATTAAACATTCTTAAAATGACTAATTCGTCACGTTCAAATGCATTTGATTAATGATTACTATTCAAAAAATCCTTTTTTAAAGCAATACTTTATGAGTGTGGGACAACATTACGTGACATACCAAATGTTTCCTATGTTTTTATTTAATATCTTTGCTTCGGGCCACCAAAAATAAGTGATGTGATAAAATGCCACATCATTACGTGCAAATTGTCACATCATTACGTGACATAACTTAAATATAAAGCATATTATAGATTTAGGAAATTAATATTTCATAGATATCAACAATTATTCATTACGTGACGTAACTTAAATATAAAGCATAGGATTTAGGAAATAATTCAAATCATCAATGCCGTCAATCTAACAATTCTAAACCGCGATATTTTAAAACAAATTATGATCGATGTGAGAATCTACACTTATTCAAGTGGGATTTGTCTAAACAAAAACAAAAACCAAAATCAAAAAAGATTTGTAATTTAAGACAACACATAATACACTAAAAGATATATCTACTAGGGTTTTTCTATATTAGAATTGTTGGTTTTAGTTTGGTTCCAGTTTCAATTTTTAAGAACCCTAAAATTTAAAACCAAAACGCGAGTAAGAAAAATGACCAGTATTATCAATACATATTAGGTCATATAATGCTATCCATGGAGCAATAATTTCACAATATATCTACCTAAATAAGCAATAATAATGTTATTATTTTATTTTATTATTAATATATTTAATAATATAATAAATTATAAATAATTAATTCTTACCTTAGCTGTGTTCTTGGAAACAGTTCAGCACTAGCACAAATTCAAATTGAACAAATGAAATAATACGATAATCGGCACATTTATCAGTAGATCCCACGTCACAATTCGATCATACATGGGACGTGGATTTATTCATCATTCGCATAATTATAACCAATATTTCATGTCCAATTTGTAATTTAGATGGTAGATAAGATCGATAACCATTAGAATTTAGAGAGACTTGCAAAAGGATAAGCTTGAGCATCAAATCTGGGATAGCTTCCACTCCAAATGATGAACACGAGTCAAGACTAAAAAGTAGGTAAAGCTGATCAAAACAAATGAATAAAACCAGAAGAAGATAATCTGTCCGATAATCGTTGGCGAGTGACGAGAGACTCATCGTGGGTCACACCGGACCACCTAACCCTAGATGGTGTGATCTCATGGGTCATGTGGACGCTGCACATCATCGATAATTGAATTGATGTGAAGCACTCGATTTAGCCGATAATCTCTTTTTCGGTTACTTTGTCTGTCTCCTCATCATAGTCTCAATGAACAAAGAACAAAAAAACGGGTGGAATTCAACAATCCTTTTCTAAATGTTGAAAAAGGAAACTAAAATAAAATAAAATAATAATAAGCAATCAAGAATCTCTTTTTTGATTCCTCATTGCTTGGTAATGAATATGAGCTTTTGAACTTGAATTTCGGGGTATCTCGGATCACGTCATGTTGTTAAAGAAGACGAGAAAGATAGCATCAAAACAAAAGTAGGGTTTCACCATCTATTGTTTTAGAATTTAAACCTAGCAAAAAAAGAGTACAAATTTAAGCTATTTTGACAGAATTCTCCGAGTAATTTGTTATGAAGCCAACGGAGAAAATTTGCGTATGAACAACAAAAATAAAATACATGATAAAGAAACTCATAATCATGGAAGAATACCAAGTAATGAAATTAATATAATTATAATAACAACTTATTTTCAATATGAGAATAATATAATTACGAATTAGTTTTGTAATGACCCGTCCTAATGAAATGTACGAGGATAATACAATTCCACGTTACTTAAAAAGATAATATTTGTACTGTATATAAGTAATGTTATCCTTCTTATCTAGTGCAATGTGTTTTTTATTATAAATTTAAGAATATATCTGTAAAAGTAGTTTTTTTAACGTTTGATTCTTGAAATTTAACCTAAACAGAAAATATTATGTTTGTGAGGAATAAATCATCGAAATAATTGAAAAGTGACAAAATTGGTCCAAAATGTATATCCTTAAAGTTGCATGTATAAATTAACCCATCGTCTTCTTCAACCTCGAAAAAAAGAGTAGCCATGGATTCGCTTCAGCAAGCTCTACTTCTCATCATGCCCTTACTCTTCTTGATTATACACAGATTTCGCCGGAGAAAATTCCGTTATCCTCCCGGCCCTAAAGGGCTACCCATCATCGGAAACATGATGATAATGGACCAGCTTACTCACCGTGGACTAGCAAAGCTCGCCGACCGATACGGCGGAATCTTCCACCTACGCATGGGCTTCTTGCACATGGTCGGCGTTTCAAGCCCTGACATAGCTCGCCAAGTTCTACAGATTCAGGATAACATTTTTTCGAACCGACCGGCCACCATAGCCATAAGTTACCTAACCTACGACCGAGCTGATATGGCTTTCGCTAACTACGGACCTTTCTGGCGACAAATGCGTAAGATTTGTGTTACGAAACTTTTCAGCCGTAAAAGGGCAGAGTCTTGGCAGTCTGTGCGTGACGAAGTCGACGTTGCTCTGAGAAAAGTCGCCGCCGGCGTCGGAGCTCCGGTGAACATCGGAGTATTAGTGTTTGAATTGACGCGGGATATTATTTTCAGAGCAGCGTTTGGATCGACGACGAACGACGGGCAGGAGGAGTTCATCAAAATACTGCAGGAATTCTCCATGCTTTTTGGAGCTTTCAATCTTGCTGATTTTATTTCTGGGCTCGCCTGGATTGATCCTCAGAATATCAACGCCAGACTCATCAAGGCTCGCAAGTCCTTAGATGCGATCATCGGCTGCATAATCGATGATCATTTGCAGAAGAAGAAGATGAACGTTAATGGCGTCGAGACAGACATGGTAGACGAGCTTCTAGCTTTCTACGACGATGAAGAAAAGGTGAACGAAACGGAGGATCAACAGACCGTCACGAGACTTACCAGAGATAACATTAAAGCAATAATTATGGTAAGAGCAACTTCATTAACTTTGAAAGTTTTTGGAATTTAACACTGCATTAACCTAATTTCATAAAGTGTAAATAATAATTTCAACTGAAAATCATGAAAATAATTACAACACATATTTTAATATTTGAAAGTTGTCATTGAATACTCCGAATTTTATCATAATTGTAACATAAACTTTGTTATGGTGTTTTTTTTTTCTAATTTTATCAGGTCAGTCAATTTTGTTAATTATTTTCGTTAATTTAGTTAGATATTTTTGTCAATTTATTGAGAAATAAATGAATATATAATAATAAATTTACACTTTTACTCAATTTATTTACTCTTATAAAAAACAATTCTTTTTAAAAAATATATATATAATTTTTTCAACCTATCATTGACTAGTCAAGTAAGTTAATCAAATAGATGAACATCGTTAAAATGAACAAAAAAATATGATTCAAAGATATCTGTTTCAATTACGCTAAAATTTAAAGTGTTCATTGATAATTTTAAAATTCAAGGTATTATTATCGTGAATTATAATTTAATCATTTAATATATATTTTTTGTGATTTTTACTTGTGAGTATTTTTTAATTTGATTTTTTGATTCAGTTGAGAATTGAACTTAAGATCTCTCGCTCTGATATAATTACCAAGTATTTTAAAAATTTTAATTAATTAGTAGAAAATAATTTAATCATTAGAAATAGAGAACTAAAGGTAAAAAAAAAATATTTATGGGTATATTAGAAGATCATTCTTATAAAAAAAATATCGATGTTTGCCCATTAATGATGCAGGACGTAATGTTCGGAGGGACTGAGACTGTAGCTTCGGCGATAGAGTGGACACTGGCGGAGCTGATGAGAAATCCAGAAGAACTCGAGAAAGTTCAGCAAGAACTTGCCCAAGTCGTGGGTTTAGACCGGAGAGTAGAAGAAAGCGACATGGAGAAGCTATCTTTTCTGAAATGCACGGTGAAAGAAACGCTCAGATTACACCCTCCGATCCCGCTGCTCCTCCACGAGACGGCGGAGGACACGGAGGTCGCCGGATACCACATTCCGGCGCAATCGAGGGTCATGATAAATGCGTGGGCGATCGGGAGGGACGTGAAAACATGGGAAGATCCAAATAGCTTCAAACCGGAGAGGTTTCTGAAAGGGGGAGCGGCTGATTTCAAAGGGAGTAACTTTGAGTTCATACCGTTCGGGTCGGGTCGAAGGTCTTGTCCGGGTATGAATCTCGGGCTGTATGCATTGGAGATGGCAGTGGCTCACTTGGTTCACTGTTTTGCGTGGGAGTTGCCGGGCGGGATGAAACCAAGTGAGCTTGAGATGGGCGATGTGTTCGGGCTCACGGCA
Organism: Begonia fuchsioides; assembly: GCA_003255005.1. Taxonomy (NCBI): domain Eukaryota; kingdom Viridiplantae; phylum Streptophyta; class Magnoliopsida; order Cucurbitales; family Begoniaceae; genus Begonia; species Begonia fuchsioides. Next base: position 158,980 of record QAOC01034307.1, on the reverse strand, counting down.
CCGAGGGCGACTCGACTTGTTGCCGTGCCGATTAAGAGGGTGCACTACGAAATCGTGTAAAACTAAGAATTGCATTATTATTTGTTTGTTTAATGTCATGAAAAGGGTGATAATAAATGTAAGATGTCTCCTAATTGAAATATGCGTTATTTTGTGTGACGAAATTTCATAATCTTGCTCGTGGCAATTAGTATTAAGATAATATATAACTAATTAAATTATTTTTTATCCATAAGCTCAGACTTATGAGATATTTGATAATCTGTCATGACATCAGATTTACACGATCTAACAAAAGAAACTCCTATGCAATGATCTAACAAAAGAAAATGGTCTATACGTAAGTAGAAATGTTATGATGATATATAACTGACAGTTGATAATTTGTCAGTCAGCAGTGCCTTCGTGATTAGAAGTGTAAAAAACAACACAGATTTTGATCTATTGTGACAATTTGATTTGGAATCTAGACGGAAAACCATATTTCCCTTTTAAAACAAAACGACTTAACAAGTCATGGCGATGTAGTTCAGAAAAGATTCGTACACATGACATATCGTCAGCGGTCGGGTTGCGTTAAATTAACAAACGCTAATAATTTTAAAAGCTTACGGATGCCTTCCTTTAATCGTCTCGAATAGACTATTCAAATTTAAGGGTCGAGATCGAATATAAAGCTACCTTTTCTTCATAATGTTACACTCAGATTGAAATAAAAGAGAAATGGAGAAAAGATTTCGACCAGCTTTCAACATGTGGGAATGGAACTCACTAGAGAGTGACGTGTATACCACATTCCAGAAGTATTAAGACGTCAATAACATGTCATGATAAATAATCTAAGCTTTGATGGACGCCAAAATTTGTAAAAATAGGTTGACATGAAGAACGTAAACGGTAAAAATTATTTTTAGGCTTGAGTTTAAGAAAAATAGCCGAAAAAAATATGGGTTCTAAAAAAATTGTTTCAAGGCTCATCGAACGTTCGAAAGAGGATCACTACTTCTGGTACGAACATTCGAACCAGAATGGGTGTGTCCGGTATGGATGTCCAAACGAAGGTAGGTACGTCCGATCGATTTTATTTTTGAATTTTTTTATAATTAATTTAGTTCAATAAATTTTATCAGAATGACTTAAAATTTTTACGACACATTCAAAATAATATAAGAGACTAATATGAAAAGTTTCGATTTTTTTTTACATATTTACAATATAGTATAATTTTTTTAATACAAAAAAAAAAAAAA
>QAOC01034307.1:102760-155755 GCA_003255005.1 Begonia fuchsioides | reverse complement strand
TAGCCTATTTATAATTATATTAATAATTATTCTAATTTTATAACTATATTAATTTATTTTCAATTTCTTAAAACTCATGTCCAAATTTAATTTATACTCTTTTTCATATGTTTTATCCACTCAATTTTTCACTAAAGACTTTATCTCCTTCATTATATTATTTAAATCTACTAGCATGAATTAGTAACAAAATACGTGTAATTTGACTATTGGTCGTGATTTTTTTATTTTAACATAATTATCTCCTTCTTTCATTTTAAGTCTTAATATTTTCAATGGTATAAATTGTACACAACAATTACATTGAAACTAAGGGCAACGGAGTTGAAAATAACCTGGAAAGAGCGAAAATTCACGTCCTAATAGCTTAACACATGCACAATTCCAACGAGGAGATGGCTGTTGGATTAATTCGATGAAAAATCAACTTGAACTGATCACTCGAGTCGGATAGGATCGGGTTTTAACGAGAATAAAACCGATACGTTTTGGTTTTTTCTAATAAAATAAAATAAAATAAATTAAGATCAATCTAAATTATTATGTCAAAATTAATTCAAATTCAACAAAATACGTAAGAGTTTAAGAGCTATATTAGATAAAAATAAATTAATATAATTATAAAATTAGAATAATTATTAAATGTAATAAAAACAATTTAAAAAGCAAGTTTATCGAGATCCATCGTCTTCCCTCCGTTTTTCTGATATCTGTGGAGCAAATCTTACGATCTCAGAAACTGCGGAGAAATGAAAAGGAGGAACACAGAATTGGTCGCCGAGATTCCTGGATCCAAGCCGCAAAACAATGGAGTTTCCTCAGATACTCCGAAGATCAGTTCAAACTCACTGTTATAGCAACAGATAATTCGTCGAAGTAAAAGAATCTTCGATATCTGATTCGGAGACCGGCCGGAGAGGAAATGAAAAAGCACCGAGATATTGGCACGGCTCAATCAGATCGCAAGCTGAAATCAGTGAAGCTCTCCGATATCTGAGTGAACCAGGCCAACATCACCGTGACTGTTTCAGACGGGAAGAGAGCAACAATGGAGATCGGAGAGAAGAGAGAAGAAACGTAGACGAAAGGAAGAGCGAGAGAAAGACGAGAATGTCTGAGTGAGTAGGGTAGGGTTTAATAAGCGGAAGAGGGTCTGGATGAGCATTTAAAATCGCTACTACCAAAGCAGAAATCTGGGCCATAGCATTAAACATTCTCTCTCTCTCTCTCTTCTTCTCTCTCTCTCTCTCTCTCTCTCATTCCCATTTCTTTTCACCTTCTCTTCGCCATAAATAAGCCCTCCCCACAAACATTAATGGCCGCCATTATCAAAAAGCTTAACATCAAACTGATGCAGACCAAAACTAAAATCGCTCGATTTTAGCTTCTTCTCTTGATAAAACTGTATCATTTGCGTCCCATCTTGTTCATATTTTAAGATTTTAAGCAATGGATACGAGAATGTCGGATCGACAGCTAGAGTCGTTGAAAGTAAAGTGAAATTACAGAAGAGTAAGATGGGTTTTGTGCGTTGCAGCTAATGGCAGTAAGTTATTGAGGAAGAGAGGATGTCCTTTGGAGAAGGTGGGGAAATGCTCGTTGACAGCAACAATTAAAGAAACGAGGCGAGCAAAGAGGAACCGAAGAGATGGTTCTTGATACTTGATAGCGATACTCTCTGTCATGGAGGAGCAGAAAGAGCAGCAAATATTAATGAGGGAATCTCTCTCTCTCTCTACATATCTCTCTATCTCTGAGGATGTACCGGCCGAAACATTAATGGAAAAGACGATGCATGCATAATTTGAAGGATTAGCCGACAATCTTACGACACAGCAGCAGCAGACAAACCCTCGAAGCAGACCGTGAAACTCGACGAAGAAAAACTTAATCAAGATTCGAGGAGAGTGAGAAAGGAATCGTAATAAACAAAGATTCCTTCCAGAGGGGTGCCAGGCTTTCTATCTACCATGGGCGTGGGATTAAATTCTCCCCAGAAAACAGCAGAGGCTCCACCCTTCCCCACTCAGTGAACTACTTTCTTCCGCCACCAATCGGCGGTCGCCAACTCAACTGGTCTTAAGGGCCACCGTAGCCTATGTTTTCACTTACCCAGAAAAGAATCAAGACCGGTGCCGCCGTCCTCCTCCGTAATAACAGATGTACAACGAAAAGAAGAGCAAAAGTCATGTCAAATGAAGGGTCGTGATTGAATTTCAGGGTTCCATCACTCAAGATGATAACTATAGGTTGCGACCTGGTGATTGAAGCTAACCGTTCGTACGCTAATCGGAGCTCCGAGCACTGTAGTTCTCATCAATCGGAGCTCCGATTGGGGTAGATGATCGTCTTTTCTCTCAAATGAATGAGCTTTTCGTTATAAGATATCTTCTACCCTGGAAGAATCCGCGCAGATTATTAAGGATTTTTGGTCGGAAAATACACTGATCAGTCGGGCATGGAACATGGACGAAGATGCGGAGAAGTGGGAGGAGGCGGCTAGAGTTAGGAAGTTATTAAAGGAGAAGGAAATTAAGAAGCCGAAGGGATGTAGTTCGATCGAGGTGGACTGTCGGCATCACACGTTTGGAGTGGAAGACGAGTCGCAACCGTTTAAAGAAGAAATTTTTGGGACCTTGGAAAGATTCGAGTATGCAATGGTTGATCGAATTGAAGTGGCTTTTTATAGGAAACTTTAGAATTTAGAAGAAAAAGAAGCTTAATTATAGCTATGATCTTTGCCAAAACTATCGTAAATTACATCGTAACGTTTGAAGTTGTTTACGAATTATAGCTTTAAAATTAACGGAAAATATGATGACAAGATATCTGTTAAAGTACTGATAAAATTCAAGTTATCAATTGACGATTGTCGAAACTTGAAATAAATGATGCAACTACCCTCATAATTTTAGTAATAAAATGATATTTATCTTTAATTCTATCGTATAAATTAGAGATAAGCATAATCGCGTCTCTAAGAATGAATTACTTTCAAAATAAGTCACCTTGCAGATAAAATAATACATAGAAAAAACGAGCAAAGAGTGCGACCTCGTCCTACGAAATTTCCATCTTCGGTTCTAATAAAACTCGATTCGCCTTGTCTAATTATAGATCGATAAACAACCGAAGAACGAAACTACTAAGATCGAGAAGCAAGATGAAAACAATGGAGCATTTGATGATTGGAAAAGAACATCTTAGTGACGTCACATGACCACTCCTTTTCTTCCTACCTCCAGAAAACTAATCAAATAATCTATTGATCTAAATTTAATTTATAATTTTATATTAATTTTAATTTGAATTCATATTTATTTTTTTAAAATTTAAATTCGTGGGTCATCGATATGTCAACTAAAATTTAATTAATTCTTCATAAATTTTGGGTTTGATTGATTAAATAATTAAAATTGAATTTGATTCAAAATTTTAATAAATTCACATTAAATTTTTAAAATTAAAAATAAATCTAATTCAATTTAAATAATCAAATTGGTCGGTTTACCTACCAAACACTCCTAATACATAGGATTGACTGTTGAAAATAAACAGGGGTGTGGCCGTACAACTGTGGCCGCTTTAAAGAGCTTTGAAAAATGAAAGGTCTCCCTTGCCGAGCTTGACTTTTTCATCGCCGGTGAAGACCAAACACCCAGTTTTTGATCTTACCCGTGTCTTTTGATATTACCAGTTTTTGATTCGTGTTTTGTTTCTTCCGATTCTGATCCGTCTGATTTTCGTCTACCCAGTTATAAATTAACGACCGGGGAAAGCTTTAAATGCGAGTTGGTGGGCGATTTTTCTTCTTTCACCATCGCCATTCTTAAGAACCAAGTTTTAGCTTTTTCCATCCATGGTTTCTCTGCAGGTGATGGCATAAAACCCTCGTTTTAAACCCCATTTTCAAGTTTCCCAACATTGTTCTTCCTTATCGGCTCTTCGGGACTGCGTTTCTCCCTTCGATAATTATGGATTTTAGTGCCTATTCGTCTAGATTCTCCTCGTCGTCGTCTTTTACGTTCGCCAATGTCGTCGAGAGGATCAGGGAAGTCTTCTGCCGCGCGGTCTCGGCAATTATTGGGAATATTCTCTCGGCGATCTTCACGTTTTCCTTCGCGCTAGGTCTGTATTTCTTCGACGATTCTATTTCATTCTTTAGGGCTTCAGAATCTGATGCCCTTGTTTGATCTATGGTTAACTTCTGTCGATTCTCCGATTGAATTCGATCGGAAAGTAACGCCTGTTTCTCTCTATCCCCAGATTGAATCTATGATTTCTTTCGTAAATCCTTAAGCAATTCTTGAGGAGATTCTAACATTCTCGTTTGGACAGTGGGCACCTTGTTAGGAGCCATGACAGGGGCCTTGATCGGGCAAGAGACCGAGAGCGGATTCGTGCGAGGCGCTGCAATCGGCGCGATTTCCGGCGCAGTTTTCTCGATCGAAGTCTTCGAATCATCTCTTGTTCTTTGGCAATCTGATGAATCTGGCTTAGTCTGTATTCTCTACCTGGTGAGATTTTCTTAACTGGTTTGAATCAATTCATCTAAAGAGAAGGAGTTCATCAATTAACACCATTCTCGAAAATGAAACAGATCGATGTAATCTCCAGCCTACTGAGCGGGAGGCTCGTTCGAGAGCGGATCGGTCCGGCCATTTTCAGTGCCGTTCAAAGCCAGGCAAGCCAAATTTTAAGGCCGATCGGACTCGAATTGTACAAGTTTTTCTGATCTGTTCTTGGTTTTTTGTTTTGATCAATCAGATGGGCGTCGGAGAAATGAGCTTCGAAGACTTACCGAACATCTTCGACACTAGCAGCAGCGCCAAAGGGCTGCCCGGAGACTCGGTAGAGAAAATCCCGAAGATCAGAATTTCGATGAACCACTTGGATTCGTCGGGAGAGAAAGCCTCTTGCTCGGTTTGCCTTCAGGTCGAGCCCGAATTCCTTAAAATTTGTTCAAAGCTTTCGATCGTTCGATTAGATAATCGATCGTTGGCTTGAATCGATTCTTATTTTTGCAGGATTTCCAGCTCGGAGAGACGGTGAGAAGCTTACCCCACTGCCATCACATGTTTCACTTACCTTGCATAGACAAATGGCTTCTCAAGCATGGCTCTTGCCCATTATGCAGACGAGATTTATGATTTCGATCCTGTAAATTACAAGTTCAGACCTTCTGATATATTTTTTTTACACCCTTTTCTACACATTCTTGGATTAGATCATCGCCGGTCGGTGTTGTCTGGCCCTTTTCTTAACCTTAACGATGAGTAAAGTGGATCACATTAAAAGTTGGCTTAGTTTTGGACTCAACCTTCTGGGTTAACTTGAGTGGGTGAGAAACGGGTAAGCCGGAAAATGACCCTTCTTGATTATCCGGGGTTAAATAGTATTGAACGAGTGAGCCTCGTAATAGATTCGGTGAGACCCGATTTGACCAGGCCGATTCTGACTCATGTTGGAATTTCGTCAACGATCAAGGTTTCATGGTATATAAATACACGATAATGCAAAGAAATCAAACCTAAAATGAGAGATTTAGTGGGGCATTGACCTGAAAAACAGACCCACCAATGACGGCTTTGATCCAAGCAATCTAACAGTTAAAAGTCGGTTTTTTTGCATTTATTTTCATCAGAAAAACCGGGGCAATTCCAAACTCATCGAGCTTTCATCAGGACTTGCAAAAAGCTCGGAGCGTTTCGTCAAACACCGTTCGATCGTAGTCGCCTGTGAACACGCAGCTACCCAAAGGCCCTTTCAGAAGGATAAGCCGGAGTATTCCATCGGCAACCTTTTTATCGACCTGCTCCGAAATTCATTCACCGATGAATAAAAGAAAATCTACTTGGAGTTGGTATTCACTCGTTTACTCACAGCCATGATCGATTTGAACATCTCTACGGTCATGGTTTCCGGAGCAGCCGTGGGCAGATTGGCCTGTTTTAGTATCATATGAACTCGATTCACTAGTGAATCGTCTATCCATCCGAGCCTGTATGACATGTCCACTGCCATTACCTGATCATCGGAAACATTGGTCTCGATATCGTCAAGACATGCAAAAAAGAGCCAATCTGAAAGCGACATAGAATGATGGAGATAAAATAAAGTCGTACCATGCCGGCTGCGACGGCTTCACCGTGAAGCCATTGACCATAGCCGACTCCGGTTTCTATTCCCTGATAGAAATGCATCACTATGAGAGAAAGCCGAGAAATTAACGCAAGAGAAATGGCCGTAATTATGGAACTCTATCGTTGCGAAATATAACAAAAGTATACATATGAGAAACTTCGAGAGCTCTCTTAATAAAGTATTTTTTAATGTATTGTAATTAAAATAATTATTTATAATATTTATTGTATTAATAAAAGCTTGACATGCCAGAAAATAAGTAAAGAAGATATATTAAATCTAGAAGTACCCTTAATATTCTACTTGTAGTTAATATCTCTTAACTATGGTTAACTTCTATTAACTACTTCTAACTTCTACTAATTCTCATAAAATTCTACTAACTATCCATCCCTAATCACAATATGGTCGTAATACTTACATGGCCGAATGTGTGACCCAAGTTCAATATCGCCCTCACCCCAGTTTCCTTCTCATCCAATGCCACGATCTCGGCTTTGATTTCACACGAGCGTTTTATTGCGTATTCTAGTGCACTCGGATCCCTTTAACGAGCAAACAAAAGAAACCATTAGCACGAGTTCATGGCAAATGAACATAGATGCTCAAAGCACATGGATTACAACTTGATTAAAAACTGAGTTATTGCAACTTAATCAAGGATTTTATTTACCTAGCCATCAAAGCTGGCATGTTCGCCTCTTGCCACTCAAAAAACTTCGCATCTCGTACGAGCCCGCACTTAATAACCTCTCCGAACCCAGATGCTAGTTCTCGATCAGGCAAAGTATTTAAGGTATCTGTATCGACAATGACACCCCGAGGTTGGTAAAATGAACCAATTAAGTTCTTCCCAAGACGGTGATTTAGCCCCGTTTTGCCCCCAACAGAAGAGTCGACCTGAAACGCGTCGATGATTCATAGTCACTAAACAAAAAAAAGGCTATTAATGCGAGAGGGTTTCTTATAAGCTGCATACTTGCGCCATTAAAGTTGTCGGGATTTGAACGAAGTTGACACCCCTCAAGAACGTAAAGGCTGCGAACCCGCACATGTCGCCGATAACGCCTCCTCCAAGCGCAACGAAAGTGCATCTCCGGTCTAGACGGGACTCGATGGCTTTATCGAAGACTTTCAGAAGAGTGTCCTGTCATTAAAGATTGTCAAAACAAGTGAATTGGTCATCGAAGTTTGGAATGATCAAATTTTCCACTAGCGGAGGTGCTCCTTCTGTTGCACTCATCCACAGGCAAACGTTAACATGTCAGTCTCATCATCTTTTTATGATGTATATATTTTTAATAAACTTGCTGGGTAATGTTGAGGAAATTGGATAAATTTTAGTAAAAAAAATAAAAATAAATAGACCACTTTTTAAATATAGCTTCAGCTACATATTATGGTGAGAAAGAAAAGCAATCAAAGTAGAAAAAACAAGCACTTGGTCACTTGCCATATTCTTGTATTTTTCACCGTCTGGTAAAATGACAGAGTCAACTGATATTTCGGGGTTCCCTCTGGTCAAAGCATCCACAACTTGATCCAGGTACAGCGCCGCCACCGTGCTGTTCGTAACCACAAGAACACTCTTTCCATGGACATGGCTTCGAATCAAGGTTCAGAATATCGGATCAGAGAGAGAGTATACGAGAAAGAAGAAGCAAATCACAATGCAGTGATATAAATACCTCTGGAGAAGATGAGGTCGATCGAGAATCCCAGATCCGATGTAAACGGAATAGCTACGACCGGCTAAATCCACTTCCACGATCGTCGGTGCCGGAGAACCAGTTTTCTGAGCACGAGCCCGAAGACGACTTCGCCGGAACTTGAACCCCGACCACCCTTTTGAACTGAAGTGAACTGAGGCTCGCGAAAGACGCAGAGGAGGAAGATAAACCAAGCCACGGTTCGTAGAACTTGAAAACCAAACAGCACGGGATGGTTTAAAGTCACATAGTTTGGAGTTGGGGTTGGACGAGAGGGGAAGAGACAAGGGATGCGCTGAGGAGGCCATGCGATGTGAGCACGGGGTTAGTGTGAGATGTGACGTCGCCGGTGGGCGGAGGAAATGGCCGAGGAAGATTGCGCCGACTACCGGAGGGTGACGGTACGGCTGTATCTGTAGCTGAAAAATTATGTGAATATTTCAGTAGAAATTCAACTTAAAATTTAGAAAAATAAATAAATTTCATTCTGTTTAAAATAATATTAGCCAGCTGTGGATCACGCACACATTACGAAAAATATAGTAAATATAAAATAATAAAAGTAATATTTACAGATATTTATAACTCCGCATATTTAATGGAGCAGTTTTGTTTAATAAAAAATTACACAAAATAAGATTTTTGAAAATGAAATTTGAATAAAATAAGTTTAAATTAATATTTATTTTCAAAAAACATATTCTTATAATCTCTAAAAAATACGATTATTTTTTTAATTCAAACTATAATTTAAGATGGTTTAAAAGAAATAATGGTGTGTCCATTTGGAATTAAGTGGCAAAGCATCCATCCCTATTTCCGAGCACTTTGCTTCACATGGAATGAGCAATTAGAGGAACGATTGGAACGAGAAACCCCCTTCAATTCTGGCTTCGGATTGCCCGATCGCTCTACTCGCTTGGTAAGCTTGAAGTTCCAAGTACAAGTATAGCTTTTTAAGTAATTTAAAACATGAATTAAACGCAGAAGATCTTATTCGGTCGTTTCTAAACTTTAACAATCTCAATATAATACTGTTGATGAGAACTAATGGTATATCAAACACGATACCTTTCAACAATGCAAAAACAAAATACCTGAATCGCTTTTGAATTCAGTATGAAAAGCTTAAACCCCAATCGAACGTTGATAGATCCAAATAAGAGTTAGATTTATGAAGATCTTAGTCTTACCTCCTTTACTCTTTTCTTCCATGCGTAAATCTTCTTCCATCCAAAAGATGTATAAAAAAATGAGACATTTTCACACGTCCAACAAGATTTATAATTCGAAGTGGGAATTTCAGAAGCAACCTTTCTATAATTCTCGTAGATGTGCCCGAGTCTTTCACCATACACAAAGGCCACCATCAACGCTACATACATAAATGTGCATTTAACCAAATAAATTGAGATGAATACAATTCACTGTGCACAAAAATTTAATTTCTCTTTTTTAGATACAAGTTTGAAAACTAGATGTTGAGATAATATGTCTAGTGATTTTTTGGGGCCAAAATCAACCCGACCCGTTAACATTCAGGTTGTAAATAAATCAACCCTTCGGGTTGATTGTCTCTGTGCAACCAACCTGGTCGGGTTCGGGTTTGACACTAAAAAATAAAAATAATACTCCTATAAAGTAAAAACTCCCCAAAACGTTAAATATGATTATCAAATCAAATCAAAATCATATCGAATGGAATTCCAATCTAATTCCAATTCAAATCTAGTTTCAATCCAATTCAAATCAAGAATTATATAGTAAATTAAATATGATTATCAATGTCCTAGATGGCCGAGTTTTTCTACTAAAAGAATGAAGTATTGCAAACGAATGTCTCATAGTTTCACGTATATGAGAAAGAAATAAAATTATGCAAATGACTGGAAACAAGTCCAAGCATTACCAAGGCAAAAACTGAAATTTACCATATTCAAAAATTATCGGCACAATCAAATACAAACATCGAATATTTTTCTGGGATCTGTTCATACCCCAATGGTGCACATTCCGAGACAAGAAACTAGTGAATGACCGATAACTCGTCACCTAATGGCTGGCAGAAAGGAAAATAATCACCTGAAACAAAAGATCATCCACCAGCTGAATTGAGGCGTCGAGTGTCGGATGTGTATGTGTGATATTTGAGAGAGAGAATAAAACCTGGCATCAAAACCAACCTCGCACGCACATTATTTTTCATCTTCAGGTGTTTTGTCTGCGTCCTTTTTATCCTAAGTCAAAATATATATTCAGGTCATGATGAGACACTAGCATAAAATGCGGCAAACAGTGTCCCAAAGGGTCGGCAAATGCAAGATTGAGCATAGGAACACAAGTTATATCCAATAATGTCCCACTAGCATAAAATGGCTACTGATTACTGATGACCTTTAAACTAACAGAAAGATGAAATGTTTTAAAAGATAACCCAGTGACATCATTACTCAAACATATATTGTTCAGAACTACTCTCAATGTCCCATAACAAGTAGAGAAACTTACTTCTGACAGGCTTTGGATGGAAGCAAGCAAATCTTTAACTGATGGGTCATTTGGATCAACCCCAGGAAGCTGCAGACGAAAAATTGTTTTCACAATGGAATCAATAAGATAACTTAACATTTTATAATTTGCTTGCATATAAAGAAAAATAAATTCTATAACAGGTAGTTGAAGCCATACCGAGGCGAGGATAGAAGACACAAAGGACTGGTCTGCCAACAACTTACTCACATCTGTCTGGCTATCTGAATCTTTTGAACCATGCACAGATAACTGAAGAGCTGCAACAAAGAGCACGAGACACACATAGGAAAAAATATTATCCATAGATCATGAGCTTCCATGTAACTATCTTGGGTGTTAAGATTATTGTTATGCCATAAACACTTGAGAAGAAACAAGACAGATAAAGCAAACTATAACAGAGTTACTAAAGTGGTCCATTATTTTTCTCAAAAAAAAATAATGGCCTCCCGATTATCAAACGGATTATTATTGGCCACAAAAAATACTAAATCAGATAAATGGTGTGCAAGTGCATAAAATGAGTAACTTAATGACTAACCAAGAGCCAACTCTGGATCATCTGAAACAACATCAGACATATCTGTGTCTTGGATTTCATGGCTAGAAGCCGGATCATCCATTGACATAGCAAGGGCCTGCTGAAGTAGAGCATTCTCGTCATCCTGTTACCAAACGTAGGATCACAGTTCCATTCCACAAGGACAAAAAAAATTAAAGTTTTACAAAAAAATCGTTAAAAGGATGAATCAACCGTTAAATCAGTTTTATTCTCAAAATCAGAAGTTGCAGCACCAGAACGTTCAGTCATGGATGCATCCTGCAAGACAGATGACTGTTCACCTCCTTTGTCCTGCTTGGCAACATCATTCGCAGCCTTTTTAGCAGCTGCTTCCTGCCTTGCCCTTTCCTCCTCCATTGAAACTCTAAGAGCAAGGGCAAGTTCAGGATCTAAATTCGGATCTACTCCAAAATCAAAACCAGATATACCACCAGCAGCTGAAGCAGCAGCTGCTGCAGCTGCAAATCCACTTCCTCCCTCCCCATCTCCAGTGAAGATAGGAGTACTGAAAACGCAAAAGAGATGTTGGCTCCTTATGTGAGTAAATAAAATACAAATATTGAACCCTCAAGATGTGGACAATAAGGGAGCAGAGAAGACTAACCTAATAAGTGCGTCACAAAGAGCATTTGGACCAGTTGGAACATGAACAATGTGACTGCTGTTATTATTGTTTACTGCAGCAAGAAGTGCTTCGAGCTTCTCTGGCTTACCATCTTCTTCTTCACCGAAATCAACAATATCAAGTGCCACACTATTTTTCTTTAGCTTCTTTCCTATTGTCTCCAACAACTTTTTTTCATGTTTAATAGGACTGCAGACACAAAAACAAGATAATGTAGGTAAGAATGAAATAATATTAATAAAGCAAAGCGACAGATATAATATGAACCTTCCAGCAAAGAAAATAATCCTTTGCTGCTGCTTTTTATTCTGACGATGCTTAAGAGCCAACTGGGCAACTTGGATTCCAGCAGCCAGGTTCATCTCACCTCCTACCTCTAAACCTAAGTTTTGAAAAAAAAATGGAAAAGGATCAAAACAAGGAGAACTAATAAGTACGAAAAGGTAGGGAAAAAGGGCAAATTATAAAATAGTTCAGGTCAATTATAAAAGTAGAACGGTGTCATACACACAATTTTTCTACATTCTCGTTGAGAATGAACAGATTTATGAACATTTACTTCGATAACATCCATACAAACGAGTTTGAAGGCTTTCTCAAAAACAAAAGAGATACATAAAATAATTAGTGTCAGTTGCGAATAGACAATTGGATATATGTAGCCTTTTCTCTTCCTCCAAAGAAGTGCACCTAAAAGGTGCCGATGATACTAACCATGCATGCACGCCAGAATCTTGCCAAGATCACTAGTTGGAGTTACCAAAACACGAACCCCTTTGCCAGCCATTGTCAGCAATCCAACTGTATTCTCTGGGTTAGACTGTTGAGGAAACTAACAACAACTCAACCAAACAATCACAGACAATCTCAAGCTGAAGAAACTCAATAAAGCAGCGCTTAAGAATAGATAACCTAGGAAAACAACCGAGCATAGAATCAAGAGAAAAAATCTCGCCTCAAGAATCTAGGCTACTGAAAACACATCGAAAAAACTGTATACTTAATTCTTTCACTCATAAACCAAACAAGAGAAACGGATCACTGACCTGTGTCTTCGCTCCACAAATTAGATTGATAGCGTCGGCTTGAGCTTGAAATCTCGAAGGTGCATAATCACCATTTCGCATCCATTCTGAATTATCGATGCAGATAATCGTTGCCTGTCCCAATAAAGAAACCACAATGTGAGACAGTACGAAAACCCTAGTATGCAAAAACAATGAAATCGAATAAGGAACCGAAAAGTAAACAAATTGAAGGAAAAGAGAGCTATAAGAATAAATGCAAGGGAAAATACGATCACCTCAAGCACCATTGCTGATTACGAGCAACACAGACGACGATCGAGACGACGGGAAGAAATGAGGGAGCTTCTTCAACAGTTCTGAGTTTACTTGCTGGAGAGGTCGCCGATTATTTATAAATCTAAGGGTTAAAACAAAAAAAAAAACTGAGTAACAAAAAAATATTTTTATTAATTTACGTAATTTTAATCAAATTTATTTATTTATGTATTAAAAAAATTATAATAAATCGTATAATTATTGAAAATTCACCAAACTTTGTGTCGTATTGTCCTACAGGACTGTAAATGTGTGACAAAAATTTCAAAATTTTTTATTACATTATGTAATTGTAACAAAATTTGTTTGTTTATGTATTAAAAAAATTATAGTAAATCATATCATTGTTGAAAAAATTATAGTGTATTTTATTGTTGTACATGCGTAGTAAAAATTTCAAGTCATTCCAATAAGATTTGCTTAGCCAAATTAATTAAAAAAAATTTTAAAAAAATGGGTCTAGACGCAGTCTCGAACGTAAAGTGCGAAAACTCTATCCGAACTGAACAATTCGGCAAGTCGGATCAGTCTTGCCCACTGTTAACGATTTTACTCTCTCAAACGACGTGGGATTATTTACCAACTCTTAAAGATTTTACTCTCTCAATTAATGCGAGATTATGTACATGTGATACGAGTTATTCTCTCACAATTATCATACTATTGCATCATACTTTCCTTATGTGGGTCGTTGAGAGTTATTTTCACTCATTTCATACCAACACTTTACAAAAATATGTCTCAAGAGCAAACCTTTCACCTCTTGCAGCCTATAATCAAAGCTGGTCAAATAAATATAGCGTAGAGCAAGCTTCATCGTTCCCAATTCTTCAGCATTTCTCGAATGCGAAGATTCCAAATTCACGCTCAAAGCTCTTGCTTTCATCCTCGTAACTCTCTCTCGTCTCTGAATTATCTTCGTATATTTCTTCGTGGCTCAACTGAGAAGCAACGAACTTATCTAGGGTTCTCCAGTCTGCCACTTTCTTGCCCACCCTATTCTTCAGATCGTCTTCTTCGTTTGTTTCAGACACGAGCGACTGTGTTTTCGTCAACGTAAGAGACGGGCTATCTAGCTGGGGGAGCTGTAGAAATGGGTCAGAATAGAGCATGAAATTCACGTTATCGGCTTCGAACTCTTGCTTGCACAGGAAGCTAGGAGCTGAAATAGTGTGGTCGTGCAAAGAGACAGCGTAATCGATCGGGTCGATTCCGGCCATGGCTGGTTCGTCGTAGAAGTAGCTTGGTTCCCAGCCTTCGATGGCCTTGGTTTGGCCTGTGCTTCTCTTTTTGAACGCTCTGCAAACTACCCACCCTTCTTCCTGCACAAAAATTAACTTTGAAGGAACGTATTCCGTGTTGAGATGAAAAGGAAGATTTTTAAAAATAATGTTGATGGCCAAATTAACAAATTATGTAGGGGTGGGCAAAGGCCGGTCCAGCCGATTTTATCCTAAATTAGAACTGAACTCAGAACTCACGGTTTTAGATTTTTAGACATAGCACATGAACCAACGGTTTCGGTTTCAATCCAGTTTTAACCCGATTTTATTTTATATTTTAAAAAAATTAAAATATAACAATAAAATATATATATTTTATTATATTTAGGTTAGATTTTAAGTAATTAGGCGAGTTTATAACCAATTTTAGGATTTATATCTGATTTTATTAGTGTATGAGTTGAGTTTTACTCGATTTCAAAACTTTTTTGACCAACGGTCCCTATTCCGATTTCACGGTTTTTTACTCTTTAAAACCGATATCAGCCAATAAATCACGGTTTTAAAAAATTAGAACCAAGACAGAATTAAAACTGACAGTTCCAATCGGTTGACTGTTTTGACCCGGTTTTGTCCACCCCTAAATTTATTAACTGTCTTAAAATATAGCTTTGTAAGTGAAAGATAATTTAATCATTTAAAATTTATGCTAATTTTCTTTTTTAGTCTATACATGTAAGTTTTTTAATTGATTTTTTTACAAAATCGAACTTAAGACCGCTATATCTGATATCATGATAAATTACTAATTATATCAATTCTGAAAATGTTGGTAAGGATGAGCACGGGCCGGTCTAGTCTGATTTTATCTCGAAATATAACCAAAATTGGAACTCACGATTTAAGTTTCGTTTCGATTTTAACTCAGTTTTATTTCATCTTTAAAAAAATAAAATATAACAATCAATATATTTTTATTATATTTTGGTAGAGTTTTAAGTAATTGAGTGAATTTATAACCAATTTTAGGATTTATATCAGATTTTATGAGAGTTTGTGTCAAGTTTTACTCGATTTTAGAACTTGTTTGACTTATGATCTCGATTTTGGGTTTATAGTTTTTTACTCTTAAAAATAAAAAACAACTCATAATCACAATTTTAAAAAAATTAGTACTAATACCGAATTAAAACTGGTAATTTTAGTTCAATTTATAATTCAGTTTTGCCCAATCTTACGTATAAATAAAGAATAATTTAATTATCTATACGTTACGTTAGGAAAAATTAGGTTATATGGGAAGAAGATTAACCTGTGGAGGTCCATTCTCGTAGGATTCAAGTCTGTACTCATGCATGATCCAATCACTTTTCTGTCCATTTGGAGCTCTTCCTTTGTAGAAGACGAGGGTTTTCCTCATTCCGATGAGCTTTGATCGGTCGTACACCGCCTTGTCTCTCCCGGTCGCCTTCCAGAACCCAGCCAGTGTCGCCCTGTTCGTCCTCGTGCCCGTCGGATACTTCTTATCCTTATGACTGAAGAAATACCACTCCTTCTGTTCTTCGTTCCCGATCCTACACTTCTCTGTTCATCGCCATTTTCTTAACTCAGATTAATATTCATGAACCAGTTATTATCAAGAATAGTTTGATAGAAAGCTTGCAGTTTTGGTGATGGTTTGATCTTCGTAGAAACCCTAATAAATGGATCCGGAGATATGGTGAGATTGAGGATTACCTTGCAAATCCCATGGTTCGATTCTGTACAGATCTATGTCTGTTATAACATCAAGATCAATCTTCTGCGACGCGACCTTCTTCCTCAGATAATACCCAACCAGCTCTTCGTCCGTTGGATGAAACCTAAATCCAGGAGGAACGCATGATTCCATTGGCTCCATCATTGCTATTTTCTCTGCATCAAATTCACCACCACCTCAAACTGGAAAGAGAGAGAGACAGAGAGAGAGAGAGGGGAGAAGAGAGAGAAGGAAAGACATGGAAAAACGCAAACTGAAAAGCATGGAATGAAGCCACCAAACAAAAAGTTAACAAGTGTTATCAGAAACAATCATCACCCACCATTTTAATGTCTGTAACAAAGAAAAAAGCAGATGAATAATCGCGTGATAACAATGATGATATATTTTTCATGGTTATTAGTTAAGGGGAGGGAAAAGAAGAAAGAAATAAACTGAAATCATGAGAGTTTGAGCTTCATTCAGTCAGTAACTCAGCAGAGAGTCAGAAGATAACAGACACGAAGAAGTTTTGCGGTAATTATTCTGTCTTGTGCAGTGTTGGTGACCCATGAAATGATGAACGAAAGAGCAGTGAACAGTAGAAAATTGATATGAAAACATAAAAACAAACATCACTTTTCTGGAGAGGGAATAATAAATGGAATTAACTTCAGTTGTCTGTCAGCAAGTTAAGTGAAATTATGTTCAGTTTTGGAGGGAGAAGGAAGAATGACGTAATCAGAAAACAGCACGCGTTTGTGGAAAGAGAAAAAAGTGGTGATGAGACAAAAAGAGAAACACCATTTCTGGACTGGATCAAAGCTTGCAAAGCTCAGTGAAAGAACGGTAAAAGCAGAAAAGAAAGATCTCTGAGAGTATAAGTGGCCTCTGACCAATTTGTCTCTTTGTCTGAAAATTCCATGGCAATGTTTGACCTCTTTACGCCCAGAAGAAACGCCAAAGACAAAATGATCCCTTACTCAGAGGGTGGTCCTTTTTTAGGGTTATCATCTCTAGGGTTTGGTTTTGGAGTCGCGAAGAAAAAAGCAAAAACAAAAGGTATACTTAGTTATTTACCCATAACTTGAGTTTCTTCGGGATCGTCACTACCCAGGAACGGGATCTGTGGCTATGAGATCAATTACGCAGGAGAGATTAACCCTGCTAGAGTTAGAAAGAGAAAATTTTGGAATCAACCATGATTCTTGCTCGAAATGCGAAACCTAATTCCAGCAAACCAGGGGGTACTATGCTCGAAAAGTACCTCGTAAAAGAAGTGTAGAAGGAAGCTGTACCTCTGAGAAAGATGATGGTCCGTGAATTTTTCTGTTTCAACTACAGTCAGGCGACGACGAAGAGGAAGAAGACGAAGCAAAAGGAAGATATGAAAACTTAGAGAGAGAGAGAGAGAGTATACAAAAACCTGAGATGGGAGAGAATATAAAAGAAGAGGGAGAGGGAGAGAGAGAGAGAGAAGGGGAGTGGACTGCGCATGGGTGGATGGTCGTCCCCAGTAGTTGACGTGAATCCATGGCTTCCCACCTTTTGTCTTCCTTCCACTTTCTGTCTTTCTTCTTCCTCCCATTTTCACATATTTTCTTCGTAACATCGCTTGGCCACTCTATCTTTATTGCATTCTTGATTTCGTCGTTGCACAAGATACTCCTCTAAACTTATTTCTTAAAAAATAATGATTTTTCGGCATTTTCGAATCTATTTCTACATGGATTGGGGCTTTAGCGAGTGATCTGAGATCAAGTTAGATATGTTTACAGTCTAATTATGGTGGTTTGTTGACTATAATGAATTAAAATCCAGATTTATTCGTTCAAACACATTTATTTATCGAACATATACTCACAATGTTCGAGTGCAAAAGAGGTGAACGGTTTATGGGCATAATCATATTTCTAACTTGAATAAGACAATTAGCTTGAGCCCAATGACAAAATCGTGTGAGTTTAAATTTAAAATAGATAATATTATACTGTTACAGTTTGAGATGCTACAAACAATATTAAATTCAAGACGCAACTAGTATGACTGACGAAAATGTCGTATCGTTAAGGGAAGATGGTTTGATCGTTGCGCTTGGTTGTATTTGAGGAATGATGGCACGATTTTGAGGAGACATGTAAGTGCCTAATCTACACCATAGTGATGCACTATCTCATATTGCTCGAGAATAGTTAAGATGAGTGTTTGATATCGAAGATTAGAATTTCGACTCGATAAACAAAGTCGCCCGCCTTCCGTTCTAAAACATATAATAGATCATTTGTGTGTTTTTTGATGTTATTTATCGCTCACAACATCCCATGATAAAACTAGATCTTTCTCTGTGTATCTATTTTTACGATGTAGTGTTATCAAGGTTTATCATATGATCGATAAATACTTGATGTCAAAATTAATCGCAATTTTCTCACGATGAGTTGCTTCACCATTCAATCATAAAATTTTTGGTACCAAAATAAAATAAGAATAAATATTTAAATTAATATTTATAAAAATAAAATTTGGTAAGACTACTCAATAATTGCTCGACAAGTGTATGGGAGAAGGAAGTATGAGACGTGTCAGTCGGTGAGTGGCTGGGATGTTTCATTTTATGCTTTACGTAGAATGTAAACAAAGAGACTCATACGTATTTATTTGGCATCCCTAACCTTTGTATTTCTAGGGCAAGTCTAGGTGGCAAACTTTGATCATGGCAAATCCTTTTTCCATCATTTCTCGATGCAGCGACATATCTTGCACTTCGTAAAACACAAGTTTTCGATAGTCAAGTTACAAATTATGCGTCCATTTCTCGACGATGCGCGTGATCCCAGTAGAACATTATTCATTTTCGTCAAAATTTACACGGACTTAGACTTTTTTTAGGGTAATTATCACTCGGTAACTTATAGCTAAAAGACATTTTTTTTTAATTTTAACTTCATCAGTTGACCGCTCAAAACATGGATGCTTTTTGAATAGTATTTTAAGCTTCTAATTTTATCAAATTATATCCGGAGGTTCATAGATTTATCAACAAATACTATGACGTTAAATTTTCATTGATTGAGTCTTCTATTTATTATTCCCATTTCCATGTTTAATTTGTCACTCTCGATCAATTCTAATATATGATCAATTCTAATAAAAAACAAGAGTGTAGGCTAGAAAATATTCAAAAGTGAAGGATAAAGAGATGACTCGTATTATTCACAAGAGCCGTTTTTAAACTATTGAATAAATCATAAATTAAAAAAATCATAATATAGTACGAGTGTGACAATTAATTAGTCTATTAGAACATAGTTAAGGTTAGAACTTAATGCGAGATTAAGGCTTCACGTTTCTCTAATTTTCCTCTTAAAACACCTTGGTCTCAAAAGTAAGAGCACAAAGCATTATTTAGTTTAGAAAAATAATCCATTTGGACTTAGACATCTAAATAATCTATCTCCCATTTGAAATTAGCTTAGTAAACTTTGGAAGACTTGGAAGACGGGTATGCTGCTCCGTGCCAAGGGCAACTCGTCCCACTTTCGAGGTGCACATCATGTCATCATCGATTTAATTGATGTTTTTTGGTCTCGAAAGTTGGACGAATTGTCTTCGAGAGCTTACTAGTGGTTAGATCTAGAAAACATAGATGAAATAAAAAAAAATGTCCAAATCAGAAAGTATCGAGCACAAGGCAATAATCCTCCAAATCTATTAAAAATTCAAGGAATTTCTGAGGAGGATGGCTGCATCGACATGGCATCTCGAGGGTTTGATTTGCCAATTTCGAATTTTATCGAAACATAAAATAGCGGGTTTCCTCCAAATTGTAATTATTTTGAATGGGCAAACGTTATTGTTGAGGATTAAAGGAATCCCCCGTGTAGAGTTGCATCTTTTCCTTGAAGATTTTATGGCTTCCCTCCAATCCACGACGATGTCTTAAGTATATGACATTTAGAATTGATGTATTTGAAAGATGTAAGTTGAGATATCGGGATCGGGATCTGGGTGCGTAAGTAAAACTCGGAAACATGTAGAAAACCAAATTTGTTTATTATTACAATGTAATTTCTACAGCTGCTGCGTGATTTGAAGAAGGAATCGATTGTGATTTTGAACTCGTGCTATCTATGAATCCTCTTAATTGAAAGAGTAAATCCAATGCTTGAAGCAAAAAGAATATTATACATATAGGGTTGGACAGAACCGAATTGAACTGGCTTTTAAAAAGGTTAACTTCATGAGTCTAGCTAGTTAAACAAGTATCTAAGTCTAGCGAGGCCGTTCAATAAAAATCCCAGATGGGGCAAGATGAAGCATCTACGGTGAAATGTGAAGCAAGTTCGACGTGAAATGAACAAATGTGCTTAAGCATCTGCAGTGTTGTTGATTCCGAACATGGAAGACGAGAAATGGTTTAAGGTTACAATTCATCAATTTTTTCAAACATTCAATCAAAATAATGATTTCTAATTCACGAGTGATTGATTCATTTATACAATTTCCAATAATGCGCGGGCCAAAATTATGATTGTTCATCGCGATCATTTCTAGTGTAAATGGATGAAATGAGGAGTTTGAGACATTGTTGGATGGATCTTTATCATTGCCTATATGGAATAGAGTTCAATTGTGACATTACTAGCACATTCCCTTTGGGAAATTCTATGATATTGTTCTTATTTTTTTACGATAATTATCAATGACATTCTGTAGTTATATGTATTTTTCAAGAACACATTGAATTTTAATTGTATTAATTAACACCTTAAATTATAAATATTTTTCGAATGATACTGTCAACATTTAATTATATCAATCAACACCTCAAAGTATGAATATATTTTTAGTTGGCACATTAAACTTCAAAATTTTATGTCAAATATCCTACTATTAAATTTTTGTTATTATGCATATTTTTACGATTTAATTTCATTTTTCATTATAATTTTTTCTTTCAATCATCTTAATCGATAATATATAATAATTTGAAAAAAATTAAAAATTAAATTTTTAGAATAGAGTTAATTGATTATTTTTACGATAAAGCGATGTATTGATTGATAAATTATAAGTTTAATGTGTCAGTTTAAAAATAATCATGCATTACATTGAGATGTAAATTAGAAATTTAAAGTGCTAATTTAAAAATACATATAACTAAGAGATGTTTTTTCGATAATTACACTATTTTTTATTGAAATTTTTGTTTTGATTTAAGTATTTTGAAGGACATAACAAGAATAAGAAGAAAAGTGTGAGGGAGTTGGAGTTGCAGGTAGCTCCGTTGAACAGCCGGTTAGGGAAAGCGAATGGTTAGCGGCGTGGGGAGAGTAGCACA
This sequence comes from Begonia fuchsioides, assembly GCA_003255005.1. NCBI lineage: Eukaryota > Viridiplantae > Streptophyta > Magnoliopsida > Cucurbitales > Begoniaceae > Begonia > Begonia fuchsioides. Next base: position 134,538 of record QAOC01034307.1, on the reverse strand, counting down.
GAGGTGGGCGGTGGTGGTCGGCGATGAACTCCAGTCATGCGGCGGAGCGCATCATGGAAGCAATCATGGCCCCACCACAAGCCAGCCTCCCCTCCTCTCTCTAGGAATATAATAGAAATGAAGGAAATGAGGAGATAACGTTAGCGTAACGATCTAAAAGGTTATCCTTGCTGGGTCCTAACACTATCTTTAGAACCATTTCGACATCGACCCTCTCTCTCTCTAGATCTTAAAACCCTGTTCTTCTGAAGCTTTTGTAATAAAAAAAACTAGGGTTTTGGTGGTGGGTGGTGAAGAGATAGGACCATGAACTCTCTCTTTTTCTCTCTTTCTCTCTTTCTCTCTCTAGATCTTAAAACCTTATTCTTCTGAAGCTTTTGTATTGACAAAACTAGGGTTTTTGGTGGTGGGTGGTGAAAAGATAGGACCATGATCTCTCTCTCTCTCTCTCTCTCTCTCTCTNTGAATTACAAAAATAAGTCTTCGAGTTTCTTTTATAGATATTATTATTTTTTTCGTAATTAATTTGGGAAAAATGATTAATTGATTTAACAAAATGGGGAAATGTCTTTGGACATTAACTAATAAGGGAATTTATTAATTTGGATACATGTTTTAGTTAATTTCTTTTTTATGGAGAAATATATTCATTAATTTAGGGTAAAAAGAAAATCCGTAGAGATCATCAAATAAACAAGTCCGGAAGGCCGTTCAATGCAAGCAATCGACCGCCTTCATGGCTTAGGAGTCCCGACAACTTCACTTAGAACACTAATGTATGTGTTTCCAGGTAAATTAACACAGGGTGACTAAAGACAGTTGATTAATTTGCTATATCTAATGTAAAATTGGATTAATGCCGGACCTATCTTAGAGATTAGGTATTCCTTGATATATATTTTAAGGTTTTTTTTTATTTCAATAATTGTATGACAACATTTAAAAAATTTTAAGTCATTTTAATAAGATTTACTTATCTAAATTAATTAATTAAAATAAAAATAAAAATAAAATCAACCAGACACACCTACTTTTTGTACCAGACGCAGTAACTCTCTTACGGACTTCCAAAAAATAAACGAGTTTTATAAAACTCAAGCATTTTTTAATTATTTTTCTAATTTCAAGCTTAAATTTTGTTTTTTCCCCTCAAAAATTAAATAAAAATTGTAATTTAAGTGATCCCTAAGATGCCCCTAATAATGTTAAAAAATACTATAATTTTTTAAATATAGAAAAAAAAATTAATTTAAAATTTGTATGTCAATAAAAATTCTTTAAAATATTATTAAAATTTTCCAATATTATAAGAAAATATTCCACAAATTTTGTGAATTTCAACAATTTTACGATTATATTTCATAAATTTCAAATCATTATGACAAGATTTGGTTAACTAAATTAATTAAAAATAAAATCAATTAAACGTACCACTCTCGTTTGGACGTCTGTACCGGGCAGTGCAGTGATCCTCCTCCGAACGTCTAAAGAGCCAACGAATTTTTTAAAACTCAAGTATTTTTTTTATTATTTTTCTGAAATTCAGGCTTAAATTTTATTATTATTTTTAAATTAAATAAAAATCGTAATTTAGATGATTGCTAAAATGCCCCTAATAATGTTAGTATTTCCTCAAGCTACTGGTCCTCATCGATCGGTGCCTGGGCTCTGAGCTAAAGGGTCGTATCACCAAGAAAATGGCCGACGAGATCCAAGCCTTCAACTCAGCGTCCGCCCATATTTTCTACCGACGCTTCTATTCCGCGGACAATATGCAATTCCAAATCCTGCTGTTTTAAGCTGATAGATCTACAGCTGCCATTTTCAATCTAATTGAGGTATGATCGTCACCGTACTTGGAAAATCTTCATTTTTGAGCTCCTTGTAAAATCGTTTGTCATTGAGATATCGTGGATTTATATTATCTTTTGAAAGATTTCCGATTCTTATTTTGGTAAAATCAAGGACGTTGGCATAGCTTGGATTAACTATTATTTGGTTCCTATCGGGATATTACCGTTTGTTTGTTTGAATTGTAGTGAAGAATTGGAATTCTAGCATAAATTTCTTGCATCTGCCACCTATCTTGCCTGGGCGGCATCTGGTTCACATTGTCTCAGATATATTTTCTTTAGATCAACAGTTGACTACTAATTTAGGAGTTGTTGTTGCAAATGATAAGACTTCGACACCAGACTGCTAAGAAGGTTACGTTGTATATGTGATTGAAACTGTGTAATCGCCAAAAGAAAAATGTCTTCAGAGGGAGGTGATATTGATGCACCTCCCGAAAGGAGAATGTCATCAGAGGGAGGTGGTATTTATGCGCATCTGGAAAGGAAAGTGGAAAACAATTCGGGAACTGATTTGAACCGTGATAGTAATGGAAAGATGGCTGCTGACTATGAGTTGATTGATGGAAATCAATGTCCTGATGATCATGATCAGCTTGTACAAATAATTTTTGACTTAAGGTCGCAGAATGAATTCTTGAAATCTCAGCTAGAAAGTGTACAAAATATTCAGTTGCTGAGACAAGCTGCTGCAACTGAACATGAAGGTGAGGTATCTGCAGTTGTGAAAGCACTGCACGAAAAAGTGGAAGCCTTAAACAAAGAAATTATTGAAGAAAAACAAACTCGAGGTGCAGCCGAGGAAGCATTAAAACATCTTCAAATGGCACACTCAGAAGCGGATGCAAGAGCGTTAGAGCTTTCTACAAAGCTTGAAGAAGGTCCAATTTCACCTTTATACAAGTTTCCTTCTTTTTGTGTACATAATAATGATTACCTTTTGGTTGACACATAAGTTGCTCTCAAGAAAAAAAATCACTCGTTTTGCAAATCATATAATTATCCGATCAAATTTTTATTATTCCAATGGATATATGGGGATGCAAAGTCCGACTTTTCTGACTTTTCCTGGAAGGAATATGTTGAACTTCTGATTACTGGGTTTTTCCTGTTATATTGGAAGAGCATGATCAGATGTTTTGAGTAGGATCGTTTTACATTTTTCTGGCCCGCTGAATTATCATTCTCTGTTTAAAGTTAACATTATTTTTCATAACTAATATGGCATAGTTCTTTCTTGCTCATTGTAGTCTTGAAAGTTATTATGAGTACTCTTTCTTGATCTAAGCTTGGATCAGTTTTTTTCCCGCAGCCCAACAAAAACTGAACCAAGAAATAAAAGAACGCGAAGAAAAATACTCGGAGCTTGATTCAAAATTTAGCAGACTTCACAAGCGTGCAAAACAGAGGATTCAAGATATTCAGAAGGTAGTTATGGTTACTTTACTTAGTTCCTGACCTTATTGCATTATGTTGCTTCATGTTGTTTATCATATTTGTCATAAGTTGCCTTTGTTATCGGGTTTAAATTCTCTTCTTATATTAAGGATGATTGGATTTCAACATTACACTGAAGTCTTATGAGATTTTCCATGCGTCTGTTTGAAATTACTTCTTACATGTAGTTTATTCCTCCTTTCACTGGGTAGGAAAATTAATAGCAGACTCTGTCCTTCCTTTTTGTGGAATCATTTTCTTCTATAAATAATGTGCATCCTTTTTCTTTAGGCTTTGTGGATGACCAAAGTAAAGGGTCTTTGAAAATGGTGTTTTAAACTTGTTTTCATACACTGCAAGCATAATCAGTTTGATGACCATGTTTGCCAAGATATTAAGATTCTAGTTCCTCTGAGGCTATTTAGGAAAAAGATGACCTTGAGGTCCGGTTTCGTGAGGTCAGTGAAACATCAGAGCGTGCAGTATCCCAGCAAGCTACATTGCAACAAGAGCTAGAGCGAACTCGGCAGCAGGCTAATGAAGCATTGAAAGCAATCGATGCAGAGAGGCAACAATTACGGAGTGCCAATAACAAGTAACAATTTTGCTATTTTTATTTTTCTTATGGTATGCATAGATAGCTTATGCAGCTTGTTGTTCTGTTTATGATATGCTCTGCATTGTTACTTTTCCTTTTTGTTGGTACCAAGATTTATTTAGTTAAAGTCAGATGATTCATTCTGTTGTTGGATGATAAACTTTATAACTTTCAAGATGGAGCAGTTAATTCCATTAATCAAGCAGGAAAAGTTTTCTCCTATCTTACTTTTGAAAATAAGAATGTACGACTGTAACAATATGCTATTATTCCTATGTGGGATGTCATGGATATTAATTTATAGTCTCCTTCTATAGTAAAACCTGCTCTTTACTTTCTAATATATGATGACAAAATTGGCATCAGGCTCCGGGACAATATTGAGGAACTGCGAAATTCGCTGCAACCTAAAGAAAATGCTCTTGAGAGAATGCAGCAGTCGCTTTTGGAGAAGGACCAGGTATTAATAGTTGTTCTTATTCTTGATTTTGAACTCCAAGAAATGGGGATTTGATAAAAAAATGTGTGAAACAAAATACTTTATCTTCTTATATGATATCATTTACATTTTTAATTTTCATTAATTGATGCTACAGAGTTGTACTTAGAATTCATCTTCACTTCAGATTTGTGCCTACTCTGCATTATACACGAGAGTATATGTCATGCTTAACACGAAACATTTTGATAAGATAGTAAAACTAGGGGGGAAAAAATCTCATCCATGCATCTTCACATTCATTTTTTGGCTCAATTACTCAAAGATCCTTCTTCATTTTGACCTTTTACTCATGATGTTCAAGGATACATAATTATAAGTTACATTTTTGCTTCCACGTATTCAATTGATTTAAGATGTTTGTATATTATATTAAAAAAAGTATCTAATTAGTTTTAATCACATTGATTGTGTTTTAGATGCTGGAAGATTTGAGAAATTCACTTCAAGCTGCGGAGGAAAGAAGGCAAGCCTCATTGGCTGAACTCTCAGCTAAACATCAGAAGGTAAAATATTATTATTGCTTAAATATGTGAGGCATCTATAGTTCTATGCTGCTAAATCTTCTAGAACTTCCCTTCTGGTTCTCATGTTTCTCTTCTCCCAGAGTCTGGAAAACTTTGAAGCTCAACTAGCTGATGCTTTATCTGACAGAAGCAAAGCTGGTGAAATTATTTCTGGACTCCAGGTTAGTGTTGTTCAGTGCTTGTATTGAAGCCATGTGACTTTCCATTTTCAACAAACTGTACTCGTGGCGTTTTTTTTGGCAAAGACTGTCAAGTTTAGTTAGGCAATGTAATCAAAAGTGATTTTTTTTTTGTGTGGGGAGGTCACAGTGCTGCCAAACCCAGCAAATAAGTTTTAGAATGTATATTGTTTCATCTTTCATTTAATTTGATAGTACATATATGGTGGAAGATATCTGAAAATTGAGAATTTTCCAGGCATTAATTGCAGAGAAAGAAACAAAGATCGCAGAGATGGATGCAGCTTCAACCGGTGAGGCAGCCCGACTTAGAGCCGCATTGGAAACTGCTAAGGGGGAGACTGCACACCTGAGACATGAACATGTACTGTTTGAACTTTCAAGTAGTAAAAACACTTTCAGCTTCCCACTTTTGCAAGCATTTAATATGTTTCCTCATGGAGAAGGTTCTCTTGTTTTATTGCTATTTAGCATTGAATGATTGGTTCATATTAGGCTATCTTAAAGTTGATACTTCTATGAGAATATATGCTTTCATTTATTAAGATTTTTTCAGTGATCAATATGCTTGAATTTATGTTATTTATGATAAAAATTATTGAAGTTCCTGTCTCAGCCTGGATTGGTGTTGTCGCTAAAGATTATTTTTGTCACGTATGGTTCTAGTTATGGGTATATTTTTTCCATTGGTATTGAATTTAAGTGTCAATTATTTAATTCATAAGCGTGCAATGCAATAGGAGAAGGAAAAAGAGAGCCTGGAGGCTTCCTTGCAGGCACTCAAAATGAAGTTGGAAATTGCTGAGAGTAACTATATACGTGCTGAAATTGAAGCAGCTAAGACAAGAAGTATAAATCTACGTTTCCACCAAAATTTATAGAATGACGTTAAACTAGATCGACACGTAAATATTGTTTTGGTTTTGTAAAGGTCAGCTGGAATCTGAAATTTCTGCCCAAAACAGGATGCTCAGTGCCAAAGATGCTAAACTCTCGGTGTTCAAAGAGGAGGTATCAAACTATTTCTTTCTCTTTTTACATATTTACTTTTTAGGTGAATAAACAAATAAGAGTGAAAATAATAATATTTCCATCAGCTAGACAACTACAAGGCTTGGAAGCATGTATTAAGTCTGTGTTGTGTTAGTTTTAGTTTGTATATGTAATTGTCAGAAACGCATTAGTCCTTATGGGGCTTGGATACCAGATGGTAGATGAAAAAGAGATAAAAGTATTGATATTCTAGCCTTTCATATTCACTAAGGCTATTGAGGGGGAAATTTATATTATACTTATGCGTTGATCAATTACTAATCATCCTATGTTAAAGATGGAGTTCATTGATTTATTTACCTCTTCACACACGGCGAGATACAGTGTATTAGAATAGGATATCTTTGAGTCCAAATTCGTGCATTGTCAAAGTACCTTATTAAGAAATTAAAAATATTTATGTGTGAGAATCAGTAAAAAAGTTGACATACATGGTGAGGCGAATGTACAAAACTTGAACCAAAAACAAACAAACCTTGTCATATATGCAAGTTACATTTGTTTCCGTTTTCTTTGCAGGAGAGGAGTGGTCTGATTTTTCTGTATTGAAAACTAGGTGTGGCAATTGGTTCAAGGTGACCCCCAAAATCAAACTGAACCGATCATTTGAGTCCCTTCAGTTTGGTTAGGGTTGGTTATCCTGTGAGTTTGGAGTAGGTTCCAATTTTATAAAATGGGCCTGCTTGGTCGGGTTGATTAACTTACTCGACATGAAATTTGTGAGCTATATTGTTGAACTCGAGAGAATCGAATAACCGACCCAAACTGAACATTTGGGCTAATTTTTCATTTTTTAAAATCGTATGTGAAAACCACAAGGGTATACAAATAGTCTTTAAGCCATTATAATACTGTGATCCAACCTTGGAAATGTGATCAAACCTTGGAAATAAAGCATCAATCTGGAACACCCTTCACAATTTAGGTGGAAGCTTATTACGTGGATTGAGTTTTGGGCAGAAGGTGTCCTGTGTGTGTCCAAGCAAGTACAATGGGTATTCCATGAAGGGGCTTGAATGAGTTAGCTGCAAAGTGCTGAGTGTTTAGGGTGTAGCAGTAATTGAGAAATAACAAAGGTTTTAGTGGCACTTGTTCTTGTCTTTGTGGGATTATTCCTCAGTTTATTTTCATGAACTTGGGCTTATTTATGATTCCAAAACTATTTTAGAATCACAATCTCTTTCAAACTTAGGCTGCATCGGCCCGGAATATTTTAGACATCATCTTAATATTTTTTGGTAAATTTTTCTTTGCAGGCAAAATGCCTAGAAAAAGAATTTTCATCGTACAAGGCTCGTGCCCATGCACTTCTGCAGAAGAAAGAGGCAGAGCTAGCTGCAGCTGTTGACTCTGAGCAAATCAAAATACTTGAGGAGACCATAGAGGTTCTTTACTTTCCTACCTTGTTGGCCAACACCTTTTCTAAACAATTGCTGGGGGAAAACTATTATTGAGATTATCATATTTTAAATCTTAACTTAAGGTCATGTTTTCTTTGGTATATAGGAGACTGAAAAGGAATTAAATTTGGCATTGGCAGAGAAGGGCCAGCTTCTGTTAGATCTTCAGAATGCATTAGCAAATCACAGTAAAGAACTAACAGACAGGTAACAGTACAAGAAATGCTTTGGTTTAGTTGCTGTTTCGTCTTATCATTATTATTATATGGAATATGTAACAATATTGTACCGGAAAGTATTAGAAGTTTTCTAATATGATGCATGTGAGTGAATTGGGTGAGCAAATATATAATATGAAATTAGAAGGTACTCCATTTAGTCTACGGATTGATCCTAATCTGTAAAACAGGGAATAGATTTCCTTTAAGATGAGTTTACTTCGTGTGTTCATTAGTCAATTTTGTACAAACCTTGAGGACTATTTAAGCTTTACGCCTGATATTAATATTACTGTTTCTTCTTTAACTCTGAAAAACTAGTTCTTCTTGAATCTTATTTGTGTATGAAAGGAGGGTTTCTCTGAATCTTCCTTTCCTTTTTGTCTGACCTTGTTTGAATTTGAAAGTTATCTTAAAGATTTTATGCACCATTTATTGCAGAGATTCAACTCTTATTGATGCCAAAAATCAAATCAAAATCTTAGAATCAAACCTACATTCTGCCAATGCTCGTCTTCAGTCAGAAAAAGAAGTTTGGGAAGTGAACCTACAAAATGTGGAAGAAACATGGCGGAGTATTATTTTCAAATTTTAATTGTGTTCTTTCCTTGTCCTTTCTTCGAGAAACTCTATTGCGTAAGAGCCTTATGCAGAATACTATCTGCAGTTAGATATGATGCTCTAAAAGCTCAAAAGGAAGCATCAGCTGGGAAAGACTGTCAAAAAGAATTGGAGGAGCTTAAACAACGATACTTAAGAATGAAGGTACTTAAAATTTCATATCTATATATTTCTTTTGTCATTAGTTTGCATTTTTAAGTAATACCTTGGCTGAAAACTTGTAGGAAGAGCATAATTCATTCCGTGATCTCGCCGATAGAATGATTGATGAAAAGGATAGGGAAATCGCCAAGCTTTTAGAAGATAATAAGAATCTTCACCAATCTCTCGAACCCCGACTTGTACACATATTTCCTTTGTTTTGATATCTTAAAATCTGCCTTGATGCTTCTAAGTGTTCGGTAGCATGCTTTTGTATAATTGTCAAGCTGAGCTTAACTTTGTTATCATGCAGGAAGATCAAAATAGTAAGAATGCAGGTAAGGCGTTTTATGTCTACCCATAATCATATGTCTACCCATAATCATGTTGAATAAACTTGGATGTTGCTAAAACTGTATCTAACTGTTTCGTATGACATTGTCATGGTCAGCTCTGCAAAAGCAGGATATATCAAATTTTAGCACCTCTGCAGCTGAACAGCAAATTCTGGTACTCATCTTTTCTCATAGAAATTCCGCAGAGCTATTATATTACTGAATATAATTCATCTGTCATTTGTTTTTTTGTTAAGTTGAAATTCAATTATTCTAGAAGAACATAATTAAAGCAGAGAATCTATGTTATAATAGATGAAAGAGAACAGTTTGAAAATATTCTTGATGAGATGAAAGGATATCATTTTTAAAATTTTCTGGGAAATATTGATTGAAAGGGGAGTTACCTTGTAAGTATCTGTAGAGTAATTAAGAATTATATTGTATGGGAAAGTTATAGATCTCTCCCAAGAAAATCCATTATATCTATCTATTTAAGTTTTGTTGTTTATTCTCCAAAATATGGGGAGTCCTATCAAAAGCTTGCACCAAAAACTAGAAAAATTTGTCTTGTTGGTCTCCCTGTAGGATCATCTCCCAACTTTAAAATTCATCACTTAATTCCATAAACTCCCTGAGTTAAATGCAGATCTTTAAAATTACTTACCAAGAAATGGTATTAAATAACTTCAAATCTTTTGTCCTGAGTTGCCAGAGACATCTCCTCTTCGAATTATTAGATAACTTTTTCTTATATCTCTCAACACCACACCACAAAAAACTTGCTTTATTTATTCTTCCGTATATATTGCTGATCCCAGTGTGATTCCATTTTTGTATTAGCTTCTACGCTGCCCCCTCAAGTAGTAGTTCTCTGTCTAATAAAATTTATAAAATCTATTAACATTTAGAAATGTACGTTCATATAAACATCTTCAATTTCTTACTACAATGAAATTTAAATTCTGGAAACTCGTGTATTCTTTCAAAAAAATGACAAGTGATTTCACATTCAGATTTTAGCGAGGCAACAAGCTCAAAGAGAAGAAGAACTAGCCCAGTCACAGCGGCACATATTAGCTCTTCAAGTATAATATTTTAATATAAATAATATCATCAGTTTACAACAAATTGACACATTCAATTATTTAGGAAGAAATCGAGGAGCTTGAACGCGAGAATCGTCTTCATAGTCAACAGGTACAAAGGAATCTCTTTTCCTGTTAGTGTTTATGTTAAAAGATGTACATCTATAAAGTTCCTGAAAGTGGAGTAGAAGATAAAATAAACTGAAAAGTTTCCGTAAAATAAAAATGAAAAGAAATCGCAATGCCTACAAATTTGTGATGGGGATGGTCAGTAATGGTCCGTAATCACCTGGTGATTATCAATATGATTTGCTTTATTGCCACTGAGTTTTGAACCTCGAAGATTGACTCCTTTTTTTCTTCGTTATTGATGGGTTACCAATATAGCAAGCCATGTTGAAGGAAGAGTTTCGTAACATGGAAAGAATGCAGAAGAGGGAAGGGGTAGACATGACATATCTCAAGAATGTCGTCTTGAAACTTCTACAAACAGGTCTATGCGAAATAATTCTCTTTAAAATTATTTTCCCTCATTTTTCATTAGATGCATTAAAATTATGATTATGGTTTCTCATGTCCTATTTTTCTATTTCTGTGAACGAACAGGCGAGGTGGAAGCTCTACTACCTGTGATCGGGATGCTCCTTCAATTTAGTCCTGAAGAGGTAGTATTTGCACTCTTTTACGATTGATGCTTTTGATAAACACTTTTTTTCAGAATCTGCATAATTGTTGCTTCGAAATTTGAGCTCACTTAGTATATTGTAAGTTTCAAGATAGTGTTGTTTCTTGTTGGTAATAGGTTATTATTACTAAGATATATTGGTTCGGTCTTATTTTTTCAAGAACTCAAAAATTGACGGCTCATTATGTAGTAAATAATCTCGATAAATATGTGTTTTGAAATTTTTTTATATTAGAATTGGTAATATTATAATTTTGCAATTATTTTAATATACATTTTTTATTTGGTATTACATGTAATTACATTAATTTTTATTACACCGTATATTATTAGATTTTATTAATTTTAGTCGGGTCTGTGTAACATTTTATCATGATTCTGATCTTAAAATTTTAAGACTAAAATATATTCATTTAATCTTATCTTTTCAAAATTTAGACCGGACACTTCCACCGGGAAGTACTTGTAGTGAATTTTCAACGTGAAACAGAAACATCTTGTCAATTTGATTCCATCGTTAGTTTATTTACAAACTATAAAAATTTATTGAGAGTGTATGTTTGAGCTTGCAAGTTTCTTGAGTTTTTATCTATCTAATTGCTGCAATTTATCTGTAAATGTAGGTACAAAAATGTCAACAAGCCTTTCGAGCTGCAACCGCTGATGTCCCCCCCGGCCCCTCAAGCGATTCAGCGGGACACACTCGATCCCTTTTCTCAAGATTCTCATTTACATGACATAAACGAATACTATGGCTGGGGCAGAGTTTTATTTAGTTTGGAAGATCTCATGAAATCCCGATCCTGCCGCCCAATTAGATATACGTAAAAATTCTTGAGAGTAGAGTTTGCTTAATCCTTGTTTCATGCAATTGTCTAGGATGCCAAGCAAAGAGAAAGCTATGGAATCAAAGATATACATCAACAATCAAACAAGAGAGAGCAAATCAACCTTCCGAATTTCGGGTACTCCCGTGAAGCTTTTCTATTTCTCATGTGTCTTGTTCCCTTTTTTCGACATGCAATCTCTAAGTCGTCGTAGTTCTTCGTTACACACTTTTGTTTCGAGAAATTCAGACAAGTCCTATGTTTCCTTTGCGATGAAGCACTATGTCGAAGGATTACGGCTACTCCTACCCTTGTGCGATGGTTTTTATTTTCTTTTTTACATTTCTCGAGATTGTAGAAACCCAACTTTTGGAAGGTTTGTTGACTTATTTTGATAATTTAGCAAATTTATCGTAAAGTTTAAAATAAACAAAATAAATAAATAAATAATAATATTCAAATTGATTTAGAAGCCTGAAATTTGATACAAGAAATTAAGATAAAATATAGATAATTAAATTATATTTCAATCAAAAGATTGAGTTTTTAGTGACAGTTCGTTGTCATGATATCAGATTTATATGTTTCAAGTTCAGATTTTTTTACATAGTTTGTATTTTGTCGTTAGAGCGTCGAATATAAAGATTTTCTACGTGTTTAAACATAATTGTCTTGAATAAAAGATTTTCTATACTAGTATAAATAATATCAAGTGTTTACACCATTTAACCTAAAGAAAAAACAGAAGCAATTCATTATCAAAGAGCACAAAAGCTGACTTCTTATCGGACCTGACCCAATGAGTTTATGTGACTCGTAACCAAGAGCCGAACTCGTAATTCCGGTTTATGAAATTAAACCGTGCAAATTAGTTGGCTTTGTCAAGAGCTAGTTAGAACTTCCAAAAGCTGTTTACACAAAGAACCAAAATTGTCTTGATCCAATCATGGTTACGACATGTCGTTTCATCCTTTTGAAAAAGAGAATTCATAGAGAAAAATAGGATATTATCCTACGTGTCCGGAAAATTAATTCCCGCCTTTTCGTTCTACAGCAACCATTCTACTACAGTTGCCAATCTTTCCAATACTGTCTTGCAACGCTTCGTCAACTGATGATCTTATCCGTCCGATTCTCCACCATGATGAAGTTTAGCCGTCAGATGAGGCTCGATTTCTATTTGGGGTCGCGTTGCATGAAAAAAAATACAGTTCTGCCATGAATAAATTGTCGAATTTGGATGAGTTCGACGCTCGTATGAAATCTCTGAATGATTTACCAGACCCTTTGTTTCTCGTCGACTTCTTATCTGCTGTCCTGATGGAGAAGAAAGATGGCTCGCCGGAGAAGTCTTCCTCCGACCAATATTCCGGCCTCGAAAGGCCTCCCCCACTTGCTTCCACCGGAGGTCGTGGCAATGAGTCTTTTTATCCTTCCAATGCCTCTGCAAGTCGAGAAATTCGCCTTCCGACGCGGCCAATCCCCGACGGCATGAGATCTTCGTTGCCAACTCCGACGATTCTTCCTTCCCGTCCTTCTCCGGCGAGAGTTATTCCTGTAGCAGATAGACCGGTAAATAAAGGCAAGGGAGTGGTGAGAGGATCGTATTCTGAAAGAAGTCGGCCGAATACAACCGGACTGAAAATGAAAAGGAAAGGGCTATCCGCAGATACACCGCAACGGCAGCCGTGCTGCGCCACCTGCGGTAAGTATTTCGAATCCTGGAAGGCTCTTTTTGGCCATCTTCGTTCCCATCCCGATCGTGATTATCGCGGAGCATTCCCACCGCCGAAAGTTGCCGACGGAGAATCTCCGGCTGACAACACCAGCACCGGGACGATCAGGGTGATTGACCCCCGCTGCCAGGAGAACAAAGCGGTATCTTTGATTAATGCAGCAGCCACCGTCTCCTCAAGACTAAACCCCGGCAATGGCGGGCGAGAGAGGGCCATGTCTTCCAGTAGAGCTTCCCAACTCCACACAAGAACCCCGGAGGAGAACTGGCGATCTCTGAGAAGGGACGGTCTGAACTTAGATCTGAACGCGCCGGCGCCGGAGCTAGATTCTGATGAAGAGGACAACTAGTAGGAAATATACTTGGAACTCCATGAACAAGCACTCAGGTTGCATCACTCAGGTTCTAAAACTGTCTTTTGATTCAAATACTTCGCAAGTTTTTCTTGTTCTTTCTGAGTTTAAACTTGGTTTTCTGAATCGCCGTTGCATGCATGCATTATTTTCTGTATTTTATAAGGAATATGACGGATTCGGCGTCTTTTCAAAAACCAGGTTTTTCACGTAGAAATCGTGGGTTTTAAAACATCCTAGTATCAGTTTGGTCTATCTGATTTCATTTGGAGCTGTAGATCGGAGAATAGCATGTTATTGCTTGGTCTCTTTTTCTGAATTGTTCGGTTTTTCCTGGTTCAAAAGTGGACCGATTCGGTCCAAGTGTTGATTAAATTAATACTATCTCTTACCAATTTTGAATATCGAAAGTGTCCATCGATACCCCCGAGATTCGACTTCTTTGCAAAAAGTGTCGACCTCTTTGCCCGAGTATCGATAACGTATCTTTGATTTCGCAAGCTTAGAGCAACGATTCTTATTTTCGGAGAATCCATAGCAACAAATTACGAGCGTTTCGTCCATAGGTCGACCGGTGCTTTAAAACTTTACATTGACTGTGACAATGTTTCTTCTAGCGTTTTCCTTTATATTGTTCATCTCAAGTCTATTTATTTTCTTCCTTGATACTCCTTATTTATTCAATATAAATACCAAATTCATAACATTAATTATATATTCGTTACAAAGAATTTATAGAAATCGAGATATTCAGTGTGATAAAGACGATAATATTATCGTTCAAGTAACGGATTCTAGCCAACTGAAAGGATCTTCTGATCAATCCAGAGATCATTTCAATTCCATTAGGAATGAGGATTCGGAATATCACACATTGATCAATCAAAGAGAGATTCAACAACTAAAAGAAAAATCGATTCTTTGGGATCCTTCCTTTCTTCAAACAGAACGAACAGAGATAGAATCAGACCGATTCCCTAGATGCTTTTCTGGATATTCCTCAATGTCCCAGCTATTCAAAGAAATCGAAGAATTTCTTGGGAATCCTACAAGATCCATTCGTTCTTTTTTCTCTCACAGATGGTCAGAACTTCATCTGGGTTCAAATCCTATTGAGAGGTCCACTAGAGATCAGAAATTGTTCGCATTTAGTTTTTCAATAATTTTATTCTTAGTGATTTTAATTTATAATGAAGAAGTCATACTATAACAAGTAATCGAGTGGAATCCAATCGATTTTGGAGAAAATGGAAACCGAATCGAATCAAGTCGCTTTTGTATGGAGAAAAGCACAACAAAAATGAAGCCGGAGAACGTCGTTCATTGGATCGGTTATTTTTTTCACGGTTTAAATTCGATTTAGGTTATTTTTTTCACGGTTTAAATTCGATTTAGGTTCATAATTTGTTTCAAAAGTATTATAAGTTTATTTTGGTTCCATTTTTCGCTTTTTGAAACCTATTCAAGAACTACAAAAGAATTCGACATGATCATAGAAGTTTGATGCCAATAAGTCGTAACTTTTGGAACAAATTTGTTGACACCGATTTCACCTTAGGAAGAACATTAGACCGAACCGAACATTTAACAATAAATCGGGTTCTAAATGAATCATTTTTCGGTCCCTTTCGCTTCAAATATATCATACATTTACAATATGAACAACCAATTCAATGCCCTACTAAAATCAGATGCGAAAGAACAAAAAACAAAGACAACTAACCGTAAACGATCGAAGTACGCATAACGTAAATCCTAAGAATTCTTAACGTAAAAGGCGACATACCCGAATTTCCTTCACAAATTCTTCAACCAAATCCCGAACGATCAAACATTCAATATCTCTTCCCACGGTGCAAGACTCACCATTCACCAATGCAGGCCAAGAAATCGAATTTATGTCCCGATCGACCATGGCGTCGAGTGAGAAATAAGACGACCGGTCGGTCGGAGAGTACATGTACAAGCGAATAACTTCCCACACCGAATCTAATAGTTTTAGACCGAGAAGTGGCGGGGCCTTCCTCGTATTCCTGACTTCTCTAAAACTTGAAATTTCAATAGAGGGTCCGAGAATAGTTGAGAGAGCTTCGTTTGAAAGATCGAGCAATAACTTGTGATCTAGCGACTGATTCGGGTTCTTGAAATACTTTTTATGCTCCTTGGCTGAGTTTCTGTAAGTTTGTTCTACTTCTTCAAAGACAGAGTTGGTGATTGGCCTTGTAAACATGTCCCAGCTAGATAAGAATTTATTGGTCATCCCATCATATAAACCAGAAGCAATGAGGAGTTCTTTTACGTAAGTTTTTGTATGATCCTCTAGCTTGGCAATTTCAGATTCAACGAGCTGATCTTCTTTTCTGTCATCGAACTCGAACTCGAATTCTTCGGAGGCTAGATTATTCAGCTGTCTTCGTAGCTCTGAAAATCAGCAAGCAGGAAGGCATTAGACATTATATTAATCTAAATACCATTCTTCTCTGGCGTTCATTTGGATCTTTTGTTCCAAAACCAGGTCTACGATTCTATTCACAGCAAAGACTATTAAAAGTTGCATCTATGCGATAATTATCTTGTAATAAGAGAATGCTATTTGTAATAGGGGTAGACATATACTAGTCCGGATTTTTGGAACCGGCACCCGGTTCCGGTTCCGTTCTAGTTTTAATCCAATTTTATTTTATATTTTAAAAAATTCAAATATAATAATAAAAAATATATTTTTATTATATTTGGGTCAAGTTTTATATAATTGAGCGAATTTATAACCAGTTTAAAGATTTATATCGGATTACATTAGAGTTTGAGTCGGTTTTTACTCGGTTTTATAATTTTTTTTACTCATGATCTCGGTTCTAGCTCATAAATCACGGTCTTTTAAAATTAGAACCAAGACCAGATTAAAATCGGTAGTTCCGGTCTAGTTTTGCCCACTCCTAATGTGTAAGATATCTCATCTTGGCTCGCCAAGTCCAAGAAATTTAACCCAAATTTTTATTTTCCTCAAAATAATCAACTACTCGTAAATATGATAATATTTCTCTTCTCCTTATGGATTGAGCCTTATCATATCACGATCATGGAACTTGTGTTTTCTAGTCTGATTTTTTAGCAAAAACTAGCAACCCTTGGGTGGAAAAGAGCTAAAAAATGAGGATAAAAGATCTGTAAAAATAAGATCCAAGCAGCTTCTTGAGTTTCATAATTATTAATTAGTTTGACCACATCATCTGAAAATTTCTCTAGTTCTATTAGAAAATAAAAAAAATTATCATCACAGATTAGAGACATTCTTTATTTACACTAGGCTTTGATAAATAATTTGAGTACTTGATTGAACGAAAATTAAAATCTAATAATGCACGTACCACTTAAATTAGAGTTGATCTCTCGAAATACTTGAGACACGATAATATCCTCTCCAGGAGAAAGTTCTGGTGTTGAAATTAGGCTCATATGATTGGCCCGATCCCAGAGATCATCAGCAATACTACTACACACAGAAGCAGGACTAGGGGGCACCTCGGTGGAGTTCTCCTAAGACAATAAAAAAACATTTTGATAAGCAAAGAAAGAAAGCTAACCGAGTAATTAACAAAGTCTAAATTACAAATGTTACCCTTGTCTGCCTCTCCCTTAAGTTCATAAGAACAGTTGGTCCACTCATCATGTCTTTCACAGGATTGCCTTCAGAGTTCAATGACTCGACCGCCGACTGCGTCTTTCCGCCAAATAATTTCCTTCTGAGATTGAAACTATATCGAAAACAGGAAACTTTTTCTTTGAGTGGAATTTTCATATTTAGCATCATAGTTTCATTAGCTTCATGCTTTCTCTGGATGTGAGCACCAGTTAAAATGTTCCTATCCTCCAGGAGAAGTTTTCCAAATGAAGATCCTGATACTGGCGCTGAAAATGACCTAATGAGATTCCTAGGGAAGAGTTCTCTGTGGACTACTACACTTTTATCATCTCTATGTCTGAAAGAACTTGTTTGCATTTCTTCTTCATGTCTTTCAATCTCCATGCAGCTTGCATCTTGTTCACCTCTCACAGTATCTTCAATTTCCTCAACTAGCTTTTCATCATCTGAAACAGCTAATCTAAGGTTCCCACTGTTTGTAGTAGCATAATTCTGATTTCGTAGTCTTGCTGACAAAAGCCTCCTACTATTTCCGTTCGAAAACTCATGGGAATCTAATCCATTTAACTGAATGCCATCTCTGCATGACCTATTAGATTCAGATTGGATCATATCTAAGCTAATCTCCTCGTTCACATGTTCTCTGTCATGTTTTGCTAAATGTTTAGCACTATGCTTTGGAACAAATGGCTTTTCACTGTAAGGGGTCTCAATTCCACAACCCCGCACTCCAGAAACCTTTTGATTTGTTCTTCCATGCAATTCCCGCTTCAATTGCTCCTTCACCTCCTCGAGAAATTCTTGTATATTACGTTTTTCACCGAAATTCCCTGACGAACTAGTGCAAATTTCTTTGAGATTGCATATCCGATCAGGACCAGGCTTCAAGATCACTATCCTTGCGGGAGATGAGGATATCAATTTTTTATCCAAACTAGTCGATAAAGGCCGCTCGGTATCTACATGGTTGGACTTATTTCTCATTAAATAAAATTTCTTATTTTCAAATGGAGATAAATCCATCTTACTACGATCAACTTGCAAACTAGATTCTCCAAAGGATCTTGCTTGCAGTGCAGAATTCTTCGGTTCTAACATTTTCTGATTCTCCAATCTCCTGGATTTTGTAGTTGCCATCTCTACCGTGTCAAGGTCTTCCTGAGCAAGTAACTGTCTGTTGATACTACCAAGTTCAAGAATCCTAGAACATTCTCTAATTCTTGCTGCCTGATATGCTTCAAATTCCTTCTTGAACTTCTGAAGTTCCTCTTCTTGAGGATGTTCTCGACGTCTTGGATTTCCAATTTTACGGTTTTCTGTCCCCTGATAGGATTCTGTCTCCCAATTATGGTTAGCTGATGAATGGTGTTCCATGTGCGTTGACGAATTCAAGTGGGAAAGTATAGGACCATCTGAGCACCTGCCAATCCTTTCTTTGCTTAAAGAATTACCTTGATTTTGTTTCTCTGGCAATCGAGCTTCAGGTTTCATTTCTGATGGCAATAACTCCATTCCCATCAGACGAGCCACAATGTTTGGTGTATTTCCTCTTGTCTTTGAGTGTTTGAACATTTCCTTGTCAACAAACTTCGTCATTGAACCCTTATCTGGATAACAATCTTGGTTGGAATGCTCTTCTTCCGCTTGATAGGAGTACTGCAATTTCAAAAACAAGAAAAAGAATCATGAACTTGGACAGAAGAAACTTCTATCAACGGTAACATTTGATTTCAAAGCTTCAGCCACAAGGTAAATATATTCACAGAATTCTGAAAGGCTGGAAGCTATACAAGCAATTTCAGTAAAAACCTTGAGGATTACTATAGTGGCATGAACGGAGTACAGCTTAGAAATTAAAACAACATTAATCGCTGTGTGATCATAAACTTAGTTATGCAGTCGAAGGCTTTACCTGTATCATATGTTACATACAACACATAGACACAAGATCAAAACATTTAATAAGTTGATGCAAAGTCCTAAGAGCCATAATACAAATTATTGTCAAGCAACACTTAAGAACGCAGGCAATGATGTTAATTTCGCATTAAACTTCATTCCATAAATCTACAGGAAGATTCAATTTAACAGATTCAAGCTATAAGAACCAAGAGCTAACATCTTACTTGAACTTCCTGAAAGGCATAACAACTCTGAGAATTATCTCTCTGCAGCTTCAGACTATTTCGAGTTTTCAGATCTGCAAAGTGAGAACAGATTGCACTAGCTATTAAATCCAGTCTCTTGTACATTTCACTGGAAAATTTAGCTCAAGTTTCAATTGGAGAATAGCAAGTCCTTTCTTTCTTCTGTTTACCATCAGATCGACTTTGGAATTCATTATTCTTCTCACGACCGTAATATGTGTTTAGAGTTTACTATCAGTTGTACTATATGGAAAAACAATTATAAAATTTATTATTACAAAATCATCCTTTAACTGTCAATGATATTCTAAAATACACGATTAAACAAAATCAATAGCCTAGTCACCAAGACAAATCAGAAGAATTTACTGGATGAACACAAAAAAGAACACAAATCTAAAACTCACCACTAATAAATCCCTTATGAGTACAGGCTTCCTTGTTCATGCTACCCTGATTGAAATCAAATAGGTGTAATAAACTCCCCATGCAGAAAGTAGATCTACCACGAGGTTGTAATCTCTTTGATATAATAATGCATATTAATCAATAGGAACAAAACCAAAGTTTCTAGCACCAGGAAAAAAATGCAGTAGCAGTGAGTCCCTGCACGCAATGGAACAATTGCACACACATTACTTTTAATAGGTACTAAGCCTTGCCCGTGATGTTCGTGAAACCATAGTACTTTATGCGATTCATAAGCCACCAAAAGAAGCATAGGAAAAAAATTAATCTACCTCATTCATATGAAGCAAGAGAAATGATAAAGTGAATATCATTCTTGAAAGGGAACATCCTTTTAAAAGAAAACAAGTCGGAAGCACAAGGTGGTTGGATCTTCAAAAAAATTAGCCCAAAGAACTCCTAAATGTTGCCAAAACTCCTTTGATGCACACAAAACAAAATAGTTCAAAGAGACAGAAAAAGTAACTCCAGGATAATCAATTTACGACGTCTATTTACTGAAGAAGTAGAGCGAGTGAGAGAGAGAGAGAGAGTTGGAAACAAAAACTTGAATCATAACAAAGCAGAGTGAGTCAATTGTCTGACTAAATGTAATGAAAACAAATCTTAGGCCCTTGCTTTCGAATCCTGGGAAGCAACGGTTTAGGTTTAACCTAAAAAGATTACGTTTAATTGTGATGGTCAAATATTCAAATAAAGACATCTAAGAAATAGAAACATCACTATACCAGTCGAATTCAGCGAACACAGAATAACACAAAACGTTAAATTAGACAAACTAAGCAAATCGGAAATGAAAACGAAACAAAACCGCACCAATAAGCTCGGAAAAAGCACGAAATCTGAGATAATCCGAGGAAATTCCGTCCTCAAGCGATTTGAGCGGCCGAGGAGAAAAAATTCACGAAAAACTGCGTTCCTTGGTGGAAATCGTAATTCATAGAGAGGAAGAGCAGGTCAGATCGGAGAGAAATCAAATTCAAAGGCAGGATTTATTGTATGATGGAGCTGGAGACCTGCACATTTAAGCCATAAAAATGATATTATCCTAATTCTCAACATCAGTAAGGATCATCACCACATTAATAACGAGGACGACGTTACAGCCAGGCATAGAAATTACCATCCTCCTACGCAGAGCCCTCATTTCTAGAAACTAGAAAAAGCAATATGAAATCCATTGAAGCTTTTCCATCATTCTATCTCTGTTCCGCAGCATCCTTTTCCGTGAGCATGCTTTTACTTCTTACAAGAAAAGGAAATCTCGCTACAGCTTTTCATCTCCAAATTATTCAATGATAATTCGATCCGCTGAAACAGGAGAGCTCAGTTGCAGTTTGCTTTTTCCCACGTCTTTTCCAGCTGCCGCCATCTTCAACGGACGCTAACGAAAAGCGACGACTCTGGTAAAGTGAAGTACAGTCTGTTAACACAGTTGCCAATGCCAGTCCTTTAAATTTAAAATTAGCTGAAAATACAGTTTACCCCTCCATTTTGTTGTAAATTACACATTTAACTTCTTTTTTAGCAAATTTGACCTCAATCTTATTACTAATAGCAATTTATACGCGACATTTGGTGCATGTAAATATTACATTTTATTTTTTATACGATAAATATCAATTTATCATTAAACTGTAAGGCTAATTCCACTTCTAACAGATATCTTAAACTTTAAAAATTATCGATTTAATGTCTTACACTTTATTATAATTTTAATTGTCATCGTATTATCTAATTTTATTTTAATTTAATGATACGTCAATTTCTCTAACATATTTCATCAATTAATGGTGATAAATAATTTAAAATATTATAATTCTACATAAATTTTGGTTTTTTTAGATTAATTGATTTAATAAAACTAAAAAAAAATATCATAATTCTTCTATTTCTAGGCAAGTTGTTAAATTAAATCAAATTAAAAAAATATATTAATCAAATTAACAGACATATAAAAATTAAAGATTAGCTCAATGATACAGTGTATGTTAAGATCATGCTTAATTTTAAGTTTAATGTGACAATTAAAAATTTTAAAATTTGAGTGACTACTATAATGAACTTCATTATTGAAACTATAAATTTGATATTTTTCTTTTTTTTATTATTTAACACGATTCATGACCTAATTTCAAACTAGATTTCTGTTTACACATGATTTCAAACTACGTTGATAGAATTAAAAATTGGGTCAAATAGACCATCGAAAAAAAGTATAGTGCACTCGTAATCTTCAATGTACACACATTCTAACCTTATACCATTTTTTGGTATGTGACGAATAATTATTTAAAATTATTTTATCAAATATAACAACAATTTTGTAATTTTTATGACTCGTGCTATTAAATAATTAATTAAGATACAAGGAAGGATGCCCGCACGTGCTTAGCTCAGTGGCCAAGTTGTGGTAGATTTGGTATAAGGGCCACGGTTCGAAGCATGCGCCACCACAGTGTAAGAATTTAATCCTCCAATGTCGAGGTTGCTCCTTGTGGTGTCAGGTACAGGTCTCTCATCTCTAGGCTACTGAGTCACTAGGCTACTGAGTCACCGTGATTTAACTCCCTCACGAACTGTTGGGCTGAGGTGTGGAAACTTTGGGGCGATGGTTTTGCCTTTTGGTACAAGATACCAGGAAGGATAGAGCTTGGGAAAGCGTGAATGAGATAGATGAGCTTTTGGGAAATGATTGTGAGGAGGGCCTTTAGCATGTGCTTCAAGAAAAAGGCTTATAATTATGGCATTTCCTTTGAGCCTCTAAATTGCATGCATGTGTGTGACTCTATTATACTCTCGTGGGACCATCAATCCTCCATTTAAAAATACAATATCATAAGATCGAACCAGAACGAACATATTTAGTCTAGTTTTGATCGATTCTGGACTGTTTAAAATAGGGTTGTAAATTTCAATACTTTTTTCAAATTTTTATTTGTTTTTATTAATTTTTATAAGAAAAATATTGAATGTGAAAGACCAGCTACGACCATGTCGAACATGGTCGAGTTCTTATTTTCTAATGATCTGTAAATTTTGGAACCAGATTTTACGATCCATGCTTAATTTTTGAAAAATTGGACTAACTAGGATCACGAACACCCCAATGATAAAATATTGTTTTTTTAATAAAATAAAATAAAACATGATTTAAAATACTCGTATTTAGAGATGCATATCACTACAAATACGTACCTAATAACTCAGTTGACATTACATAATTTCTAATCATTTTCATGAATAGTTCACATGCGAGTCTAGTGAACACAACGACCCAAGCTTAACGAATCTAAAAAAACAAAATCAGCTCATGCCAAATTGTGAGTCTAAGTTAAATGAGTCAAATTAAGTTAACTACAGTGTTAAGTCGAGCCAATTCGCTTTTTAAGTCTTTTATATAACGTTTTTTTTTTTCAAAATTGAGAAATTATTAAGCAAACACAGTGAATTTTGTAATCGATTAGTTAACATCGAAAACATCACTCGACGAAGAGGTTATCATCAACGAGGTGGTCGGTAGTTCAACTCGTCTATTTTCAGTGATGTTAAAGAAGGAACTACTTGGACCACTTATCCAAATCAAGACTTTAAGGCATAGCTCAGTTGACTCAGAGATGGTAGATTGAGTACAAGATTTTAAGGCATATTCTGATCCACGGTCCAACCTCTGTGCATCGAGATCTGGGTTTGATATTAATGGTCAGGATTAAGTTTATTCAACATACAGAGCTTCAATTAGATCAGATGGTTTTTAGATGCAAATTATCAAACCCAACACATTCGTTTCTTTCAAACATAAATTAGGGTGTTCACAGAACTAGTGTCGGTTGATGTGATGAATGACATTCCTCTCGCTCCGAGTGTCTGTCTATAAGAACTAGAATTAGTCGGCTTTCAGGGATTTAAGTCGGTTTTACATCTGGTTTTTAAGTTTGGATCAAGTTTAACTAGTTTTGAAATAGTATTTTTATCAATGGTTCGTTTAGGTTTTAGAGTTTCTTTACCCTCAAATAGTCAAACTAGGAGTAGGACCCAACAGATCGTATCGGTTTTTTATAAAATAATTAATCCGATATGATTGATCGATTCTTGTAAAATTACATATGAACTAAAATTAATCAGATAATAATGACTCAAAATTTGGGTTGCATTCGGCTCAAGTTCATATTTAGTTTTGCAAAATTAAAGATCACGGGTTACCGACCCAAGCCAACTAAATTCAATTATTTCTTCACAAAATTTAGTTGGATTGATTAATCAACCCATCTGGCCAGTTCTTGTTGAATTATATTTGAACTCAAGCAAATCGAATAATCAATCTAAACTGAATTTGATTCAAAATTTTGAATTGATGTTAGTATAAATTCATATCTATTTTTTCTAAAGCAAAAATCGATATGATCTGACTCAAATAGTCAGTTTAAATATGTTGGTGGGTCGATCTGTACTGACTACCACCCATACTCAAAACTTTAGAATAATTTTAGTAAACCACGATTTAAACTGAATGAGTAGCGTTAGATTTACTTTTTTAATATATCATTTTATTGTACAGTTGACGTGTCGATTATAATTAATACAATAAATATTATAAATAATTATTTAGAATTTTTACATTTTCTTTCAATTTTATAATTTTTTTTAGAATTTTACACTTAAAAATATTTAATTTTGAATATTTTTTTCTATTTTACTTTTAATGATAGTAACTTGTTCTGTTTTTTCAATTATTTTTTATTTAAAACCAAAAACCAATAAGCATATTTCCATGTTTACTCGGTTTGGTTTTGATTCAACCTAAAATAAACCAGACCAATTGCTTGGTTCAGTTTTGATTCTCAATTTGAACCATAATAAATAATTAATATATGATAAGAAAAACTACACTCTAGAGAAGAAGTTGAAGATGGTCCCTCTTTTACTCTCTAAATTCTTGCAACCACTACTTGTCTTCTGCTTCTTCTTCTCCATCTTCCTCCCACCCGTGATCTTAGAATTGTCGGAATTCACGCTCTCCTGTGATTCCAATCTCGTTCCATCTTCTGCACAAGTCAATCCAGACTCGGTCTCGGCCGAGTCAACTTTCTCACATTTTTGTCTCACGGAAAATGGAACTTTCATGTATTCAACCTCGTTCGACACGGATATTTCTTCGGAGACACTCTCCCGGAAGTCCATGAGGATTTCATTGCCTGTCTTTCTCTTGAATGGATTATTGTCCGGGATCTGTAATGATGAAATGTCGATGATCTTCCCATTGCTTATTTGATCATCGATCTCAGTTGGAACACTCAACTTCTCGAGTGACGAGGACTCGTATATATAATTGAGCTCGGAAGTTGGCTTCCGCTTTCTCTCTGTCATGCCAACAAGAATGATATTAACACCATGGAATGTAGACATAATCACAAGAGCTAGCTTACGTTTTTGTACGGATTCCAGGGCCGGAACGATCGAAAAACAGCTTTCTTGTTTAGGCACAGTGGAAACCTCGGATCTGCGAACTCTGACAATAGATTTGGTTTTGGAGTTATCTTCATATTGTCCGGAGCTCGGGAAAGGATTAAAAGGTTCCATGGTTATAGGGTCCAATTCGCCTTCAGCGATTGAACAAGCTATTGAAGCAGGGATGTCTCTGGTTTCAGAATTTATGAAGGACAACAATAAAGAACTTGTAAATTCAAGACATGTTCGATTTATTGGAAATCTTATCGAAAACAAATTATCGGAAGAGGATACGGTCCCAAGAAATCGAGCTCGCCGTTGAGGAACTCATCAAGGGATTGAGAAATTGGTGTCATATGTCTGAGTTTTTTCATTTTAATATCGTATCTGCATGGAATAAGATAGAGTCAGTAAGATACTTTTAAACCAAATTCGTGATTAGTTAAATGAAAATGTTCAAAGTTACATTTGAGCGTGTCGAAAAACAGCCAAAGCTTCTTTGAAAGACCTTACATAACTTTCTGGCATTTTATTTCTTTTCTCCAACTTTAGAATCGATAGAACCTGCAAAAATACATACGAAGAACGACGGAAATTCAAAATACGAGCTCATCAATTGGATAAACGGAAACAAGGATTATTCAAGGATTTCAGAATTGCAAGCATAATTGACAATAGGATTAGTAATCTGTTCTGATGGGTCTGAAGAATGATTATATTTGGCAGAATTGGTTGACTTTAAAACCATGATCACATCAACTAAGCTTCTGAATGAAAACATAAAGAACTTACACGGTCTAGATTCCGATACTTTGAAACCAAGGCGTAGGCTTTTGAGATTCCGATTCCAGGAACAGACGGAAGAAAGTCGCAACCGGCTAAAACACACATGC
Source organism: Begonia fuchsioides (assembly GCA_003255005.1). Lineage (NCBI taxonomy): Eukaryota > Viridiplantae > Streptophyta > Magnoliopsida > Cucurbitales > Begoniaceae > Begonia > Begonia fuchsioides. Next base: position 108,390 of record QAOC01034307.1, on the reverse strand, counting down.
CTGTTTGATTTCTACATTTATCAAAACTTAACAGAAAATATTAAAGTGAATCTGATAGAGACTATCAAATGTACCAAGGAAAGAACACAAGAAAACAAAGAACACGATTACATAATAGAAAGATCAACACCAAGAACACAAAACGAACTAGAATTAAGAACAAAGCTCACATCTCCTCCAACAAATCCCTAAATTTTTTTGGGTAATTTTAAGTTTATCGCTTAACATTCTTACTAGCGTGTCGAATTTTGATTAGTAGAATAAATATTATAAATAATTATTTTAATTATAGTATATTAAATAGATTTTAATTAGACTAATCATAACTCAACATGTTAGAAGGTACGTTAAGGAGGTAAACCTAAAATTACTCAATTTTTTATGCCTCTTAATAATTAATACTCTTATAATTATAGATAATTTTTCCATCCCATGTGGATTGCGCCTACCCTAAACATTGGATGTTATCATTATAAGACCCTAATGCCTATATAAAATGGGCCTTATCAGAATCACCCTCTATATCCTCTTAGTTAAAATTCTACTTGCAATGATTGATTCTTCGAATCACAAAAGCACAAAATCGATTTTCAAGTGTTAACGGGACAAGAGGCTGGGAGATGGACTACCCGTAAACAACTCCATGTCGAAATTTTGGAAAGAAGGGATGCAAGTAGGAGAATCAATAACTTTATCAAGCAAAATCTCTTCGCCATTGCCATGTCGGTCCATCTTAAACACTACCTGTTCATGAATATAATGAGTGACCCAAATTATATATCATGGTAAGAAAGTTACTAGGAGAGCAATAGACCTCCATTTGCACCATATCAAAGTTTTTATGGAAGTTCTTACAGCTTTGCAACCATATGCAATCAGATCACTATCCTCAGTAATGACAGCCACAATTCCCCCTTTTTCTACTTCAAGGTTTGATAAATAAGCTAACTGTGCATCAGCTTCGTACGGAGCTACCACAAATTCAATGTTTTGTGCTCTCAAGAGCTACAAAGATGAAAAAAGAAATTGAGTTATGAACCTTGCTATACCTGGAATATTATTTTACAAAAAGAAGTTATATTTCTTTGCATCAAATATAATTCATTGCGAAGAGATTACTAATACCTGAATGAGTTTATGTGCCATAGATGGAGTAATGCTTACAGCTCGCTGCATGAAGACAAAAGCTTATCTCATCACTCATTAGGAATCTACAAGAAAAAACCTCCAAATTTGACACTAAAAAATGGAATCCATTGAGTTAGAAGAAGAGAGTGGGTGGCATAATGCTCTCTTATATTCCCTGATGAGGGATTGCTATAATATATATACAGGTTTGTGTGGTCCTTATAGGTCTCGTGGAAGAATACGAGAGGGTCAGAAATAACAATATTGGAGGCACACCAGAAAAAAAAAATATCCACTCAACACATTGCAACGTAAGAACATGCTAAATAGTGAATCGTAGCAATTCAAAATAATCTATTTTATCCAACGATGATTTGAATAATTTCTGGATTTTCAAAAACAGCCCAAGTTGTAGAAGCAAACAGATGCCAATACCTGAAAGAGTTCAGTTGCAGCACTAACATTTCCCTCTTTCAGTTTCTCCATGGCTAAATCTCTACTAGCTTTTCTTTTTCTGGATAAACCAAAATAAAATAGACGTGGATATCATATTATTTGAACTCGTACGTTGCAAATTAACAACTGATCCAGTGGGTAGTCTTGAATTTTAACAAAAAAATGAGAAACTAAGGAAACATGCCTGTGTCTCTCTTGCTCAGTCAAAGCCTTACATGGAAGATTACCCCCATCAAATACAACCACTGGAACTATATTGTAATGGCGAAGAAGATCGATTCTATGCATACAGTAGTCCAAGTAGCGTGATTTCCTGTCACTATCCGAATCAAGAGTAATCTCCATACTGCATGAATAAGCTGTGAGAGAAGAAAAACAATAAAAGTCAAACATGAATCAAATTGGAAAACAAATGAAACCCAGGACGAGTAAGATAATCACCTCCCTTGTGAAGCCATGAATACGCATCAATACCCACCTGAAAATACCTCCATTATCGAAAGGAAAAAAAATAAGAAGAACAAAATGCAGAGAAGCAACGATGTCTAACCCGTTTTCCTGCATATTTGTTTATATGAATGGAATCCATATAAGGTTTGGTGAATTTGAGAAGATCTTTGATACCCATGAACCCCACTTCAGAACTTCGTTCTTCAGACTGTCCTGATTTTGCTTTTGATAATTTCAATTCTATGAAAACGCTTGCTTCTTTGACGAGGAAGAAGGAAATAGATTTTAGAATCTGTGGACATTTTTTGGTTTCCCGCGAGGTGCGACTTTGGCGCGCTGTGTTGCTAACTCCACGCTCTTTTGTTGTGCGTGTAGGGCAAACATATATTATATATTCTTCTTCTTGTATTATCTGGTTAAACTTATTTTTTAATTCTCAAACTCTATAAAGCTCTCAGCCGCTGTTAAAAGCTCATTCTCAAAGGGTGGAAATGAATTTACCGTTGAAGGTTAAATTTCAAGACCTTCATACAACTTCTCCAATTAGGGGTGGACAAAACCGGCCCGAACCAAAGAACCGGACGAGAACCGACATCTTTGGTCCGGTTTTGGTCCGTTTTTCTAAAAAAAAAATTAAAACCGGGTTAAAAATCAAATGACCATATTTGTTGGTCCGGTTTTCGGTTTTTTAGAAAAAAAAAACCAAGAAAACCGGACCGACCCATATTTGTTGATTCGGGGACTTCGAACCCCGATTCGGGGTCATCGGGGGGAAGTCCCCGATTTATTTTTGTTAAAGAAAAATCAAGACCGGACCAAGACCGAATTTATGGTCCGGTCTTGTTTCTCTATAAGTTTGGTCATAGTCTTAAATTTTAAAAAAACGAATTTTAATAATCCGATCATTTTTCTTCCAAAAACCGGACCAAACCAGACCACATCCACCCATATCTCCAATCATTTTTTATATTAAAATACTAAGATTGAATCATTATATTATATAAACTAATTTAATTTTATTTCAAAATAAAACTAATACAAAAAATCATAATTTTGAATTTTTGACATCAAGAGCAGATGACAATACAATTCTTATTTTAACCTAATTTCAAAAAAATAAAAATAAAATATACTAATAAAATATTTTTTTATTATATTTAAATTAAGTTTTAAATAATTAAACAAATTTATAACTAAATTTTAAATTAATGTCAAGTTTTATTCAGATTTAAATCAAATTTTACAACTTCTAGCCTAGAACCTACCAATAAATTATAATTTTTTAAAAGTTAACATCAAAACCAAATTAAAATCAACATATTTAGTTTGCAATCCCAACCCGGTGCTGCCATGAATTACTCAAATCAAATGGTTTTAAAAACTTATAAAGTAGTCTTCATCATTTACAACAAAATGTTCAACCAATTCGTCCNATATCATTACTCATAAGTGAAAATGGGAGATAACTTGAGGTGGCTAGGAGCAAATTTTTATTAGTGATTGGGTTGATGGAACGACAGCAACTTGAAAAATAAAACATAAACTTCCCTGAAAATGGAAAAAGGATAAACCTGAAGCAGATGTCTATACCAATCCACACCAAAGTTTTCTTAAACAAAAACCAAAATCTTGCAGCAACTTTTTATAAGTCTCTTCAGCAACAAAATTCAATAATTTAAGATTTAAATTCTAAATGGAAACGCATCTCAGAAAATCTGGGTAAGAAATTACCAAAGACAAGTCTATAGCCGACCAATGCCCCAGACTCTGATCACACCATCAGTGTAACCACTAAACAATGTGCTACCATCAGCGCTCCAGCTCAGGCTTGTGCAGTAGATGACCTGTATCCAACAAAAAAAGTGGGATATTATAATGTACTAGCCTTTTCTAATAATGTACTAGATCCACGGTTATAAAAAAATCTGCAAGCATTTTCATATCAAAACAAAGACTTGCATCACTCCCATACAAAATGTACTTGATATGTCGCCATATTGGTAATAGATATAAGCATTATAGATATCAATTCTTGAAACTTCATCTTCCTCCCCATTCTTCTTACCCATCAAAAACGTGTTACCACTAGCAAATCACCCTCTAACAACAACAAACAAAACCAACAATGTGGCTTGATCTGGTGTCGTTTCAAAGTATTGGACTGACATAGTTTTGAAAAAAATGAAAAAAAAAAGTTTATGTGATTTCAAAGTAGATTTAAACTGCACAGTAAAAGTTTATCTCCAACAGATAGATATTAATTTAAATCCATCAGAACATTTCAGATAATGTAATCAGGATAGTTTCAAAAGCGCAAATCTGATTTTCTAATCCATAAAAGCACTCACGCCAATATACTCGTGGAATTATTTTAATGACTAATATAAATGTTTTGATTCTCAATTGAGAACTTCGTTGTTAAGGAAAAAAAAAACTAAAACAGATCAATAAAGCAATAACGCGCATAAAAACAAAAATGACGTATGGTATACCAATATGACATATTACTATTTCCAAATAGATAGGGAATGAAAAAAAAAAGTAACATCAAGTGCGAAAACTATGGATAAAATTAGCAAACTACCTTTCTCTTGTTGGCAGTCGCAGCATGTGTGTCATCAGTTTTCTCCGCTTCAGCCTTGAGATCAACTTTCAAATCCTCAACAATGCTCTTGCTCTCCAAATCCCAGATCTTTATGCTGTTCTCAGTTGCAGCGCAAAGCCAATACCTATTGGGACTAAAACAGAGTGCATGAATAATAGAACTCGCGTCCAACGAGTACAGTTTTTTACCCTCCGCCAAATCCCACAGAAGAATCACTCCGTCTTTCCCTCCACTTGCACACAGCGACCCATCTGGAGACACAGCAACTGTGTTCACATAGCCGCCGTGACCAGCTAATGTGCTCCTCAACTTGCAGTTGGACAGGTTCCAGACCTTTACGGTCTTATCCCACGAGGCAGAAACAATGGTTGGTTGGTTGGTATTAGGACTAAACCTAACACAACTGACCCAGTCCGAATGAGCATCTCCATCCTGAATAGTATACTTGCACTCACCCAAAGTATTCCACAGCTTGATCGTACGGTCCCTAGAAGCAGAAACGATCTGACGGTTGTCATAAGAGAATGCAACAGAGAGGACGTCTTTTGTGTGTCCAACGAATCTCCGAGCAGAAATACCGGCGGCAAGGTCCCAAAGACGGAGCTCCCCGTCCCACGAGCCGGAAAGAGCAAATTGACCGTCCGAGGAGAGAACGACATCCTCGACAAAGTGAGAATGACCAGTCAAACGGCGGCGGGGTACACCGTAGGTCTTCTCGTTTCTGGTTAGATTCCACACGATGACAGATTTGTCACGGGAAGAGGTAACAATCATATCAACGTTGTCAACCGGAGTAGCAATTGCAGTCACCATATCGGTGTGTGCCCTCATTGTACCCCGAAGAACAAGACCTTCCGCCATATCTGCAAATGGCTAGCCCTAGGGTTATGCAGCACAACTTGAAAAGAAGAGGCACAGAGGTTGAAAACAGATGGTAGAATGAGCTTATATAGTGGTGTTTTGTAGGGTTTATGAAATGGCTGGGCAAAAC
>QAOC01034307.1:38563-101885 GCA_003255005.1 Begonia fuchsioides | reverse complement strand
AAAAAAAAATCGTGTTATATAAATTACTTCCTCATTTCAAAGTTATATAAATTGCTCCACAATAGTTAAATCATCATTCAACTCCATTGCATTTGCAGTTAAATCAAATAAGTAAATAAAGCTTGGTCGAAACAAAAAAACAACAACATTTTGAATAATCCGGATGAAAGAGATGCTTACCGAGAAGGAGTAGGAGCACTCGTTCGGAGGTAAATCGATCTTCGGAGTTCGGACGGAGTCTTGCGAGAGTTCGTCGGCGCTGGTTCGTCGGCTCTGGTTCGTCGGCACTGGACGGGCGTCGGATTCGGATGGTCGGATTAGGGTTAGGGTGAGAAGCCTCGCGCGATAAGCCGAATAGCCGATTAGGCGATTTAATGTAATCCGATGGTCGGATTCGGATCTTATCGGATTTCAATCCGATAAGATCCGAATCCGATATTGATCCGATTGTCGGATCCATTTTTTGATACCTGTACCGAATACCTTATCCGATCCGATCCGATCGGATCGGATCGGATCGGATCGGCGGGTTGGGTCGGATCCGCCCACCCCTACTTGTAAGCCTTGTATTTCATTACGGTTTAGTGAACCGGTTTAAGAAGAAAATGGATCCTTAAAAAACGTATATAAATGAGAATTCCGGTTAGCATCTGTACGGCTAATTCATCGTAGCTGCTCCAGACTCCCCCTGCCCCCTTCCACTCCCAAGCTTTTCTTATTCTCACTCTTACCCACGAAGGAACCCTTATTCTTCACCTCGTTTTCATGGGTATGTTAATTTTATTTTCCTCTATTCTCTTTCACGAATAACCTTTGATTCTTTCCCATGGGTGTGTTTGTTAAGTTCGTGATTCTTTCAGTTTTTTTTTTCGATTGGGTTTAATTTTAACGCATGCGAGTCTTGGGAATACACCATCTGCATTTTTATGCAACCACTGATGAGGAGTTTCTGAGCGATTAGGGGGTAATTAACTGATAAAAGTTGTGGGTGCTCTATGATGGTGCCTAATACTAGAATCCTTTAGCCTTGACTTGAAATGACTGGGTACGGAAAACTTGCATGGCAGTTTTTATTTGGGTCTCTAGTTTATTGACAGTTTACCATTCCTGTTTTATTTTGTTTGGATGGGAAAAATGTCCACATTGATGAGTTGATTTGATGAAATTAATTTTTTTTTGAATTGTATCAAATGATAGATATTGAAGAGGAGATCCGTGCATTACAGCTTGATTCTGCAGGTATGAAATGGATATTTGATTCAAATATTATGTGCAATTGAATTTGCTTTTAACTTTTAATATTCTAACTTGTTGCTTTGGTTGGAATTTACCAGAGGACTGTAATGGAGGTACAAGTTTAGAGGAGGCAAGAGCAGAAGTTGAGAAACCTGATGATACGAAGGAAGGTTGGTGGAATACTTGAAGTTGAGTTAAATAGTCATTGTTGCCATTTTCTGAGACAAGTATTATTTATGTGCTTTGTTGTTGTCTTCGTTTTCATCACTAATATCATTTCCTTCGACATATATAATTTAAAATTAATTCTATTTGACAAAAAGAAAAGAAGTAAAAATCTCATTGTTCTTTTCCCCATAGATACTTCTTCATATTATTACCATATAGGGGTTGATCTAATGTGGTTTTATAGGATAAAAAATTAAAAAAATCATGTACTTTGAAAAAAAAAATTGAAAAAAACTCGAACTTTGAAGTCCTGGCAGGGTACCAACCCTCACCTTGGGGGCCGGCTTAGAGTGGATCAGGAGACTCACCCCCCCAATTAATCCCTCGCACTTGATGTGGGGGGCTGGATCAGGGGTGAGCCCATTGGTCCACTCTCAGTCGGCCCTCCGAGTGAGGGTTGAGTATCACCCGTTAGAGTTTTTTTTGGTATATTTCAAAATTCAGAGTTTTTTAACTTATTTTTTCAAAGTTTGTTTTTTTTAATCTTTTACCCGGTTTTATATCATAATGTTGCATGTGCTTCTCTTGAGGCAGAGATAAACTTATATGTTGTTTCAATTTTTTTTGAGTAATCTGTTGAATTCTTGATCATTAAACTGTGTCATCTTAAACAATGTTGATTTTATAGGCATGCTGATATCTTCAGTTTTAGATATGTTCATGTTCCACTTACGACAGTGGATGCACAACATTCCTTTTTGTGGACCTCTTGTCTTGCTAGGCTGTTTGTGATGAATAATTTTTACATTGAAGTCTATTCTTTTTCAATCAAAACAAGAAAAAAGGAACTCTCCAAAGTTCTTTAATACAATTTATTTTTAACTTGTGTGCCATTAGACCTCGCTGCCCGTATGAGACAGTGATTTTTTAATGTGGATCTAAATATGAACAACATTGTTCGAACATATTTTCTTGCTTTTTGCAGATTTGATAGACCATGCTCATGCCCAATCAACAGATGCTGTTGAAAGTGTTCCTATGAGCAGTCTTATTTTAGTTTATAAAAGAGTAAATTACACATATTCATTCTATTGCTATCTACAAAAGAGATCTCAAAGTGTCCTTATCAAAGCTAGCTTAAGTTTAATAGAATAAGTTTGAATAATGTCGAGACCCTAACATCAGTACCTGAAAACATATAGAGAAGGTGGTGAGAGACGAAAAAGAAATGCTTTCATAAACACGTGAATTAGTACAAAACTATGCCATTATAATCACTTCATAAAATACAAGTCATCGATCTAATTAAGCGTTGTCCTTGGTATTTCTCATTGTTCTTTTGAAGCAATATATCATATATTATCCGTAAAAAAGGTTTATAGACAGTTATGTGCAAAGGTGAACTAAGAAAAATGCTTAAACCCTAGTTTTCTTTATGCTTTACGCTCTGCATATAGCTATTTTCTAAATCATATCAAAAGAATCAGCAAAATAACTTTGAACACTGCCACAACTGCCGTTGACTACCTGTAAACAAATAGATTATTGCATATATCTCCTCTTGTTGATTTATTTGATTCTATTGCAGTGAAAGAGGACATTCTTAGTAAAGAAAAAGAAGACTCTCCCCTGGAAGAACAGGTGGCAGAAGCATCAGAATCAAATAAAAAGAGACATTTAAACGTTGTCTTTATAGGCCATGTTGGTAAGCTCTTTCTATTCACACGAGATTCTTTCATTAAAAATGCTAAATCCACCGTAAAAGTGATGTCTATTTGTGGGGCACTTGTGTTGAGTTTCTCCATCAGGGTAGACATTACTCATTCGACAGCAGATTAGTGGTGTATGGTAAACCTTACAAAAAGTGTGAAAACACAAATAAAAATTGTCTTTTTTTGGATTGCTTTGAATTGCTTGGCCTTAGTCCTATTCCAGAATTCCTAGACCAGTATACAATATTAATAAGGTCAATTCTTAGGTGTCTGGCATAAATTTGAACTTCTGATGGCTTTAGTATTTACATTGTGTAACCTGTCAATCTTATCCTTGCATGTATTTTTTCTTTTTCTTTTTATGCTAATATGTAAAATTTTCTTATTGCAGATGCTGGTAAATCCACTATTGGAGGTCAAATACTTTTTCTTAGTGATATGGTAGATGATCGGACAATCCAAAAGTATGAAAGAGAAGCAAAAGAGAAAAGCAGAGAAAGCTGGTTAGACTTCTTTCTGTTTTTCATTATAGATCTATATGTCTATGTAAGACTGTTGATGTCATTGCATTATCATTTAATTAGAATATGTTGGGGATTAATTAGATTTCTGTTACTAGTTAACATTAGTCGTGATTATGGAATTAATTCCATTTTTTGTGGGTGTAGGTGGTGGGGCGGGTTGTTGCATCTAGGCTAAATTTGCAGATAGAGTTGTTTGAAAACAGTAATTCGTAAAAACTATAGTTTTTCTCCTACACTGATTATTGTAATTAGTTCGTATTGGATTGAGTGGAGTCTATCTGTAATTTGAGGAATTTCCGTAGCTCTTCATGACTAAAGATGATTTTTTTATTGTCTACCTTGCAGTCACGGTGGGTGAGAAGTTACATTTTTTTCTTTTGGTTAGTATGGATTTGTAAGTGGGTATCACATGTTTGTAAGGAAGGTGGTATATAACTAGAGGATACAAAAAAAGTTGCAATGGACCGGACCAGAACCCACTATATATTTGGTCGGGTCTAAGTCCGGTTCTGGTCTTTCCCATAAATATTTTTTTCTTACAAAAATTAACTTAAACAATTTAAAATTAAAAAAAATTTATTGAAATTTATACATTGAAATAACATCATTGAAGAATGTATAATGACATAATAAATCATGTAATTATTTCAAACTTACCTAAAATTTTCAATAGCGAAATTCAAAATTAATAATGAAAAAAATTATAAACTTTAATTAATAATTTCTTAATAGTCCGGTCCAGATTTAATAATTTTAGAGAAAAAATTAATTTTAGGCGTGAGTTTCGGGTAAATAGGTTAAATCGGGCCTGAATTTTAGAAAAACAAATTCTAAGCTTCCCAGACGCATGATTGTACGCATCATTCGTCAGAGTGAGAGACGATTGGACACAACTTGTCTCACTCAGACGCAACTTGCATCGTTCGAACGCAACACCCAATTTTTTTAAAATTTTTTTAATTAATTTAACTAATTAAATTTTATCGGAATGACTTAAAATTTGTATCACACATTTACAACAATAAAAGACACTAATCTGAAAGTTTTTAAATTTTTTCAACAACGGTACGATTTACTATAATTTTTTTAATACATAAACAAAAAATTTCGTTAAAATTACATACTCTGTTAAAAATTATTGAAATCTTTATCACAGACTTACAACACTCTAAGACAATACTACACAAAGTTTCATGAATTTTCAACGATGATATCTTTTACTATAATTTGTTTAATACATAAACAAACAAATTTCGTTAAAATTACTTACATCAATAAAAATCACAAAACTTTATAGAATATTAGCTTACAGTGCTGTAAGTGTGTGATACAATTTTTAAAAAAAATTATTATCGTATGTAACAAAATTTTTTTGTTTATGTATTAAAAAAATTATAGTAAATCGTACAGTTGTCGAAAAAAATTAAAAACTTCCAGATTAGTGTATTTTATTGTTTTGAATATGTGGTAAAAATTTCAAGTTATTTCGATAAGATTTGATTAGTCAAATTAATTAAAAAAAAAAGTCTAGAGGCAAGTTGCGTCCGAATGAGGCAAGTTGCGTCCGATCGTCCCTCACTCTGGCTAATGATGCGTCCGATCACACATTCGAGAAGCCCAAAATTTATTTTTCCAAAACTCATTCCCAATTTAGCCTATTTATTTGAAACTGACGCCCAAAATTAGTTTTTTTTCATAGTTTTACCATATTAAATCTGACCAACTAAGCGTGTCTTACATAATGCAGGATCATTATAAAGATCCAATATGGGTGTAGAGCCGACCAAAATCGGATTAATTGTGTCGATTTTGGTTTGATTTTATGGTCTAATTTCATAGTTTGGTTCGGTTTTGAACTCTCCTAGTTACACTCAGGATTTCAATCAACTATGAAAATAACGATTCCTTTAAGAGAGAAATATCCAAGATTCAATGAATGAAAATAGGGTTACGGCAGATAAGCACTCTTCTCTGCCTTCACTCTCACGCACTCTGCAATCACCCTTTCACAACAGAAAAACATCATGCCCAGTAGTGCGCCTCTTCTCCTTATTTATACCTTTCGTTTCTCCCTTAACAGGACATCCGACTTTTCCTAAATGGGTCTCACATGTAACCTTATTACATAAAGTCCCCACCTCCTTTAATCCCTCTTTTTTAGTGAATAAACTTGTACTATAAGAGGTGGTCTGTCAGTATCATGTGTTTGTTAGGAAGTTGGTATATAACTAGAGGATACAAAAAGAGTTGCAATGTTATCTGTAACTTCTGGTATAGTTTGATTGAGTTTACTTGAATACATTTTGTCACTCTTTTTCTTATTATCACTGCCCTTAATTATGATAAAAGGTCACAAGCCCTGGCGTTGGTACCAGTTCTTTGATCTTCTATTTATTTATTTACCTTTTTGTGCACCAGGTATATGGCTTATATTATGGACACCAACGAGGAGGAGAGAGTTAAGGTATCATCCATTTTCATCCTCTTTGACGTTGTTTGACTGACTTTAATGTTATTTTTGTTCATGCTACAGTTTAAACTTGAAAGACAATTGTCTCACTTACAAACATATCTCGGTGGGAATAAATATATGACAAAAAAAGAGTGAAATTCTTATTTATTTTGTCTTATCACTTTTTTTTTCTTTTTTTTTTGTAAAGACAAAGAAACAAATTCTATTTTCTCTCTTATTTACTACACGAATAATCAAATTATCATTATATTTATTCTTTGAGCAGGAATAGACAATTCATTAATTATTTCATTACTAATTCTCAAATTCTTTTTCTCTTTTAGCTTCATTCGATAGGTATATTGATATTTCTCTATTTTTTTTATTTAAATAAGTTATTTTGGAGAATTCTTTCAGTAGTTCATTTAATCTCATAGAATTGATATATCTTTGGCTTGTAAATTCAGTAGTATGAATTACATCGCAACGATATCGAATTGTATGAGAATATCATAACATTATATGAACTCTCAAATCAATTCTCTTTGAAAATCAAATGTGTGATATGAGTGCAGGGAAAAACTGTTGAAGTTGGAAGAGCATCTTTTGAAACAACATCTACAAGATTTACAATTCTGGATGCTCCAGTATGTAGATTATTGCTATAACTACATCCACAATAATTTCGTTTATCCTCTTGAGATAGATGTTGGAAATATGGTTGTTTATAGAAAGCTGCACAATTGAAACAAAAAAGAAAGTAATGTTCCCATATGGTTTAATTCTGTAGGATAAAAGTGTTTGAGGGAGATTATAAAGTGATTTTATTGTTCTTACTTTGTGGGGTTTAGTGCATTCTTCCCCTAAGATGCCTGGTTGTTTTGTTTTAATCGTCTTATTAGTCAACACTTTTATCTACCCTCAACTGCTCAAACAAAAAAATTGGATTCGGCAAAGATTGAACTTATGTTTGTTCTCAATTAATGAAGTGTTGTATGATGCTTTCTAATCACGCCCTAAACCTATTTTGATCAAATGAATTCAATAAGTACATTCTTTGTGTTTACACTGCTGTATCAGTGCATCTTTTATTCATTTGTGGGGTTATTAAAGAATTTTTCTCTTGACAGTTTTATAATGCTTTTTTATTATCAAGTAGAGTCATGATAACATGGAAAAGCAACGATCATAGTTACAATATCTTTATAGATCTTAGTTTTGATTGTTTTTCCTCTTTTTCTCTCCCTCAATGTAAATATGGGTGTATATAATCTGTCTTTGTGGTGCCTACGTTTTGGTAGAGAGTTTTGCAGCATGAGCATATGATGATCTGTGGTGGTTGACTTTTACTTCTTCCTGAATTGTCTTTAGGGTCACAAAAGTTATGTTCCAAATATGATAAGTGGTGCATCCCAGGCCGATATTGGAGTCCTTGTAGGTTACTCGTTTCTTTTGTGCAATTTTTCTTGGCTTGGTCATTTTGGTTTTGGGTATTCTAAATATTTAAATATTTTCATGCTATTATTGATAGGTAATTTCTGCTCGAAAAGGAGAATTCGAAACTGGATATGAGAGAGGTGGACAAACACGTGAGCACGTGCTTCTTGCAAAAACATTGGGCATATCTAAGCTGTTGGTTGTAGTTAATAAGATGGACGATCCAACGGTTAATTGGTCAAAGGAAAGGTTATTTTCATCTCTCTCTTCCCTCATTTAATGGATCATATCTGCATTTATCTGAGGTTTATTCGTTTGCCATTTTAATCAGGTACGATGAAATAGAATCAAAGATGGTGCCATTTTTAAGGTCATCAGGATACAATGTGAAGAAAGGTACTGTTTGGAAGCATTTCAGGCTCATTTATTATTTATTGTAAGTTTGGAAATCTAGTCAGCCATTTCTTCTGCTTTAGTTTTATCATTTTATAGAGTTTTCTCTGTAATTCGTGGCAAAGGCTTCAGTTACATCAGCTTGTTAGCATAAAAGTGAGATTAGTATGTTGGTCTTATGTAATAGAGGTCGCATAGGAGGCGATAATTACTTTTTAAGTCTAAATGAGTTGAGCATGTGCTATGAATTTTTGATATATTCTGTTACAAACGACCAAAATTGAAAATACCATTATGCCTCATTGTCATTATACTTAAATCAATTGTCACTTTTCAAATCTTTTGATTTTATGAGAGTGGTAATTGAATCTACCTTGATGAAGAACTTGAGTACCATCAAGTAGATGCATATATTATATATTTCTAAAAATAACCATCATAAAATCTTAAGAATATTGTCTATTTGCAGATGTACAATTTCTACCAATATCTGGTCTGCTTGGGTCAAACATGAAAGTGAGAATGGATAAAAAAACATGTCCATGGTGGAATGGTCCCTGTCTATTTGAAGTTCTCGATGTAATCGAAGGCCCTGTGAGAGATCCAAAAGGTCCATTTAGGTGAGATGCAATTCTGGTTCACTCTTAACTTTGCATTAAATTTATATATCTATTTAATTCTATGCCCAAACTTGTAGGATGCCAATAATCGATAAATTTAAAGACATGGGAACGACGGTCATGGGCAAAGTTGAATCTGGAAGTGTGGGTGAGGGTGACTCTTTGTTGATAATGCCAAACAAGGTTCATTTTAAGATCTTATTCACTTTTAATTTCTTCATATTCCTAATTCTAGGACTTATTTTTGCATGCACTTTGATCTATAGGTTCAAGTGAGAGTTCTTGCTATATTCTGTGCTGAAGACAAAGTTGCGCGTGCTGGGCCTGGCGAAAATTTGAGAATTAGATTATCTGGTATTGAAGAAGATGACATATCTTCGGGATTCGTCTTGTCAAGTGTTTGTAAGTTTGAATGTCATACTAAATCAATATTTCAAAACTTCTTCACGCAAAAAGTTGTTCATTATTATTTTTAGGGTTATTTTCACTGAACACCTTGAATTTTTAAGGTGTTTTCACTGAACATATTGAATCTTTAAGGTGTTTTCATCGAACACCTTGAGAGAATTTTTCTAACAACCAATATCTCAAATATTTTGATTTGGCATATAATACCCTCAACATTAAATTTTTTATCGCAAATTTATCGACCGAAAACCTTCATCAGTTTGCATTCTTTAAAATTAACCAATTAGCTCAAGTTTGATATAAGTGTTTGAAAATTCAAATTAAAATTGAAAATTCAATTAAAAAACTTGAAATTAGACTTGCATTTATTGAGAAACATGTATGACGAGCGACTAAGAGAGATTCAGATTGAGTATGATTGGTGAGTGATAAAAGACGATAAATTAGTGACATAAAAATTTAATGTTGCGCTTGTTGTATGAAAAATCAAAAGTTTTGAGTTGTTGATTGTCAAAAAAATTTGTTCAAAGTGTTAGGTGAAAATACCATAAACGTTCAAGGTGTTTAACCATTATTTTTATTATATCTATCTCCATGAAGCTCATTTATGGATTATTTCAGGCAGTGATATTGATAATGTGCAGTCAATTTGTTAATTTTGATTCATCAAAGCGTTATCTCTTTATCTTTTTGACAGCGAAACCAATACCTTATGTTATTGAATTTGATGCACAGTTGCAGATTCTTGAATTGCTGGACAACGTGAGTTCTTCGGATATCTTTTACTCTCCTCTCCTCTCCTCTCTCTCAATCTTTTTATATTTTAGTTTTGATCATTGTTAGGATCTTTCCTTGTAGGCAATTTTTACTGCTGGATATAAAGCTGTCTTGCACATTCATTCTATCATTGAGGAGTGTGAGATTTTGGAGCTTCTACAACAAATTGATCCAAAGACAAAGAAACCCATTAAAAAGAAAATTCTCTTTGTGAAGAATGGAGCTATCGTCGTTTGCCGTGTCCAGGTTCGTACTTTTTTATATCCCCTTAAAGACATTTTTTTGCAGATAGGCCTTGAAATTTTGTAAATAGTGGTACCTCATGGATTCATTTGTTATTTTTAAACTGGAAAAGATTGTTTGTTCTCTACATATTTGCAATGTCTAACAGAAACTTTCTGCTAGGCATGAGCAGCTCTTGAATTCTTTTTGAAAATACGAAATCAAGCATGTTAATTTATGATGGGCCAACTCAAATGAAGGAAAACTATTTAATTTTTGGGTTATTTATGTGAACATCTTGAACATTTATGGTACTTTTATTTGACACCTCGAACGAATTTTTTTGATAACTTACCCCTCAAACCTTTTAATTTTTTACACAACACATTCAGCGTTAAATTTTTTAACATCATTTTATCACCCTTTATAGCTTGTCAGTCCTTCTCATCTCTAATTTTCTTTGATTGCCTCGGAGCTGCATCTCTCCGTAAACGACATTCTAAAGTTCAAGTTTTTCATTTGTATTTTCAAGTTACGCCAGCATGTTATATGAAAAATCAATAGGTTTGAGATGTTAGTTATCAGAAAAATTTATTCGAAGTGTCTGATGAAAAACACCTCAATCGTTCAAGGTATTAATAGAAATTAACCCTTAATTTTTTATTTGATAGAATATTTCTGCAAAAGATATTCATCCAGTCCAAAATGACACGAAGCATGCCATTGACGTTATAATGTTTTGCTTTAATCTTGGAGTTCATTCATGTAAAATGTAGAAGTAAGTTCATATGACTTGTGTCCATTTGTTCCCCAGGTGAATAATTTAATATGCATCGAAAAGTTTTCTGATTTTGCTCAGCTTGGAAGATTCACTCTTCGCACAGAAGGTGATTTTCGGAAATATGCTTTTCCTAATAAAAGTATAATTGTTTATCAAATTATGGTAAGATAAATCACTAGTTTGTTTTTTTAATTTTTTCACAGGAAAAACAGTGGCAGTGGGAAAGGTGACTGATCTTGCATCTTCAAGTGCTTAAAACATTTTTGGCGGGAGAGGTGAGTGCGCATACATTAATTATAAATTTTGGAGTTAATTTCACTTTGACACCGTAAACCTTTATAGTAGTTTCACTGGTTGCTTTGAATTTTTTTTACAACAAACACCTTAAACATTTCGTATATACAACCATGAACCATCGACTTTGAGTTTTTTAACGCTAATCTATCGATGTGAATCGGTTGTCAGCTGTCTTCAATTTTTATTTTTTTTAAAGAATAAGTAATTGACTGAAGTTTAGTATGTATACATCAAGTTCTAGTTAAAATTTGAAAATTTGATGAAGAAACTTGAAAATAAAAATTGCATTTACTGAAAGACACATTTGTTGAACAACCAAGGAAGACTATGGTTATCGAGTGATAAATTAGCGTTAAAAAAATTAACGTCGATGGTGTTATATGTTAGGATCGGACTCAGGAAGTTTATCCTGAAATCAGGTAACCATCTCTCTTCCGGCCATAGAGAGATAGAGTTAGGAAGAAGAGAAGAAATAATTAAAAGAAATACTTGATTGATGTCCCCGAACCCTAAGGGCTAAGACCCCTTTAAATAGACTCGATAGACCTACCTGACTAATTTTAAATTACTCAAAATATCTTTAGACTAAGATAAGACTAACATGAGAAAGTAGTCTTTTAGACTTCTTAGACTCGTCTAGTATACTGTTTTCCTACGAGCATCCGTAACAGAAAAATTCGAGGTATTGGCAAACAAAAAAAATTGTTCAAGGTATTCGGTAAAACCACCTTAAATTTTTAAAGTGTCTAGTGAAGTTAACCTTAAAATTTATTACATAATGTTAGAATGATTCTTGAAAACATCTCCTAAAATGTATAAAAAAATATGATCTTTTGTAATTATTCCTTGATTATTACTTTTTTTACCAAATTAATCAATCTCCTCGATGGTGCAGTAACTCATCGGCTGAGAATCAAGTCAGCAGGACAATTTTTCTGCATGTCCGAATCAAGCATCGATGAAGCGGGTGGTTAGAATTGGTATGGTTTTGACTCGTTTGATTATGAGACATGCTTTTCACATATCAACTAATTTTTACGACGAATGTATCGATTAGTTTTGCTGGTTATTTCCAAAAACCTTTCATTTTGGATATAATGTATCTATATTTCTTACATGAGTGCTTCACGGGTATAAATCCTTATGTTCACCCGTTCATCATATTTTTATATGATAATGATTGATTTTTTATCTTCATCTTTTGTGGATTTGATTTTTCTCCATTTCAGGTGTTCTTAGGTTTAGACAATGCTTAGCCTCTGGTTTGGGTAGCTTACAATCGTTTCCATATATGTTTGATTTACATGAAATTATACTTTCATGTTTATTTTACATTAATTGCCATTATATAGGTTTTCAAATTCAAATTATTTGAATTGAATTATTTATAGACTAGTGGCCAATCATCCATATTGTTCCCCTACATGTTTATATGATCTTGATTAATACTACATTTTTAGCAATTATAGTTTGGTACATTTGTTACTGGGGTAATGCTAGTTTAGTTTTTTAATATATTTTTTATTGTATATATTGAAATGTCGAGTTGTGATCGATAAAATAATTATTTTAATTGTAATATTTTAAATGCATTTTAGTCAAACTAAATCGTAACTTGACATGTCAGCGTGTACAATAAGAAAATATGTTAAAAAAGTAAATTTAACTTGAGTTATGTTTGTTTGCGAATGATCATTTTTTTCTCCCTCTGGGTGGGATGAATGATGAGAAAGCAAAAAGAGTTTCTTCATTTGTCAATAATCATTTAAAAATAGTTTTCCTATTTTCTAATACTTGATTCAATATAAATATTTTTTTACACTAAATAAAAATTCATCAATTTTAATTCTTCATGCTCGGAACATTCTTTAATTTATTTACTAACGTAAAATTTAAATTTCTCTAAATGTATACTTCATCGATCAAATCATTAGGTCTGGACCAAATATAATTGTTAAAAAAATATATAAATAATTAAATTATCATTTAATAGAAGTTGAATCTTTTGAGATAGTTGGTGATTTATTAATGATCAAGATTGACAAAAACCAGACTAAACAATTATGGTTGGGTTTGGTGCAGCTGAGTTGACGTCGGGTCTGGGTCTGGTCTTTATGTTTGAGTTGGTTTCGTTCACCCCTATGAAGTACAACTCTCATTGTGCATATATGGGCATGGATGCATATATAGATAGCTAAATCATGAATGCCAAATATGGTTCATGCTTAAATAGTAAAAAAACCTAGCTTCATAATCACACATAATTAATTAAGTATTTTCAATTGAACATTCAAAGCTGAATACCATAGTCATGAAATGCAAGAACCTCACCAAGAAAATCGTGAAAAAATAGACCATTTTCAAAGAGTTGAACTTCATGTTCTTCAACTTTGATCTATTCTAAGTGAACTTTTTGTGAGCATGGTCATGAATGATGCGATGCTAGCTAGGAGTTTTAGCAAGCATGAGCAGAAGAAGTTTGGATATGGAGCTTTGGTCGCCTCCTTCTTCGTCGTTTTCATTTTTTTCGCCATCTTCGAGCCTCCTACCAGTCCATTTCCATCTCGTAAGTTGCTCGGTTTCTTCCCCTTTTTCTCAATTCGGAACATAAAACATTCAATTCATCGGTTCACGAGTTTTGTCTCATGTTATTGTTGTCCTTTGCAGTGCATTCTTTGAGGTTGTCTATGGGGGACGGCCCGAAAATGCTAATGGTAGGAGACACTTCCGCCTCCGGCGAAATACTCGAAGGTTAGTCTTTTGTCTATCTCGATTCTAATCTGGACGGCCGAAGATGAACCAAAAACCTCGATTTTTATGTTTTCTTTTGCAGAGGTAAAAGTTGTGACAACGAGCGAAACTCGACCAATCTGCAACTTCATAAAAAACACGGATTTTTGTGACATAAACAAGAATGTGAGGATAGTTGGGAATTCTTCTTCTGTCTTCATCTATTCAAATGAAATCAACGGCTCTTGGATCATAAAGCCGTACGCTCGAAAAGGGGATCGAACGGCTATGAAAGACATACGAGAATGGACCGTTAAATCGATCGATCGACCATCGAACATCCCTCGATGCACCAAGAACCATGTTGTCCCCGCCATCTTGTTCTCGAGTGGAGGCTATTGTGGAAACCAATTTCATGATTTCGCCGACGTGATCGTCCCCCTTTTCATCACATCTAGAAAATTCAACGGCGAAGTGAAGTTTCTCGCCACGGACTGGCAGGATTGGTGGGCGAAGAAATTCAAGAAAATCCTACAAAGCCTATCGAATTATGAAATCATCGATATCGACAAGGAAACCGAAGAAGTCCATTGCTTTCCGAGCGCGATCATCGGCCTAAACAGCGCCGAGAACGAGCTAAGCATCGATCCGATCAAACATTCGCTGACAATGACAGAATTCACAGACTTCTTGAAGAAATCCTACAATCTAAAGCGAAAAAAGGCGATAAGAATCGACGAAAGCAACCCGAAAAAGCCCGAACTTCTAGTGATTTCGAGAAAACGGACGCGATCCTTCACGAACCCGAATGAAATCGCAGAGATGGGTCGAAAACTAGGATTCGAAGTCAAAATCACCGAGCCGGATTCGAACGTCACGAGAGTTGCAGAGGCTGTGAATTCATGCGATGTGATGATGGGAGTTCATGGAGCTGGATTAACGAACATACTCTTTCTTCCTCAAAACGCAGTTTTTATCCAAATTCTTCCGTTTGGAAGCGTGGAATGGGTGGCCAAGAACAGCTACGGAGACCCTTCAATGGCGATGAAATTAAAATACTTGGAATACAAGATAAGCCTAGAAGAAAGCAGTCTGATTGAGCAATATTCGAGAGACGACGACGTTCTGAAGAATCCGGGGTTGATTTGGGACAAGGGATGGGGGGCGTTTAAAGCTGTTTATTTCGACAAACAGAACGTGAGTTTGAATGTCGGTAGGTTTAGGCCGACATTGATGAGAGCTCTTCAGCTTCTTCGTCAATAGCTTTTCTTCTTCTGTGTTTCTAGCCGTGACTCACAATTTTTCGTATTTTTTTCAATTTTTATAATTTTTATTTTATACTTTTAATGCTTAGTGGAACAATATTTTGTTGATTATTAAATATTAAGGGAATAAGCAAGAAAATGTCATGGCATTAGTTGAAAATTACATTACGTGTCTGACATGTGACAAAAAATGTTGGCGTTACATGTGTCTGACATGTATTTGTTGATCATCGAACTTAGGACTTCTGTATTTAATACAATGACAAATTACCAATAATCTCTAATTTTTTTTAATTAAATTTGAGCAAAGATGAAGAAGAGCCACATTGATTGGAATTTGAGCAAGGAATTGCAAGAATGCGGCCACTCCTCGAGTGGTGGTGGCTTAAACGGTTGTAATAATATAGCATAGCGTGTAAGACTCACATAAAGAGTCGATTATATAGTTTGTGTACTAAGTTGTGTGTTATTTTGTCTAAGTATTCATGGAACTCCGTTTAGGTTGTCTAGTTTTATATGATTTGGTGTCAAATTCTATTCAATTTAGGTCAATTTTGAACCCACTATTTGGTCTAGTTTGATGGTTTTGACATCTAAAATTATAACTAACTAGAATCGGAATTGAAATTGTAAAAGAATAAATCTGGACTAAAACTAGAAAGAAACAAGCAATTTTGGATAAAACTGTCCCAAAGAGGTTCTTTCGACTCTTAATATGCATAGTAGTTTTTATGATAAAGACGGTTGGACTAGCATGAGGAAGTATGCCCAGTGACAAAATTTATTATTTCCAAAGTTTGATGCTAATTTGTCACTTGATACCAAAAGACGAAATCTCTAGCCCTCAGGGCCCCTACGCCCTGGTCCGACAACATGTGAGAGGGCAAGTCACGGTAACTCAGTAGGCTAGAGATGATAGTCATTTTACCTGCGTCCACAAGGAACTACCCTACATCGAAGGTAACAACTCTCACACTGCGACTGTCAGGCTTCGAACCGTAGAACTTGATACAAACGATGTCATCTCTGAATCAACTGAGCTAAGCCCGTGCAGACGATGCTAATTTGTCACTTTTATCATAGTTCGGGGGCATATTTATATTTTACCGACAATATCAAACTAGGCCTATCGTGTTGACCCAGTGAGTTTAAGGTTCAAACTAGGCCCCGGTTTCTATTTCCTCCTCACCTTCCCCCTGGCGTTAACTGGCCCACTGCACGACTTGTAGTATTCTTCTCTATTTTGAGTATTTTCATGGCGATTGCGTTGACGATTCCGTAATCTTCCCTCTGCTTCTCTCTGAAATCACTCTTCTAGCTCTACTGACGTTGCATCAAATGTTGATTCATCGGAGATTCAGATTTCTTCCTCTTCTTCTTCGCCTTCTTTTTTGATTGTGAGATTTCCGAAATGAGGTTTCCTCTCACCTTCTGGTGCGTTTTGTTGACCGTCTGGAGTTTTCGTCTTCGGCCATCTTTCTGCGACTCTCGTGAAGATTTTTCCGACGCTTGTTCGAAGTTCAGCTGCGGAGAAGTGAAAAATGTTTCGTATCCTTTTTGGAGTGGGGATAGCTCAGAAAACTGTGGTCGACGAGGTTTAAAGCTCAATTGCCATGCCGACGATCATTCATACTTCACCATGGAAATGAACTCTCTGGATTATCGAGTTATTGGCATCAATACAACCACACACACAATGAACATCGCGAGGTCGGATTTGTACGGAACTCCCTGCACTAGAAATTTCACGAGCACGAGCTTGGATCTCTCTCTCTTAAATTACTCCCCCAATCTACGAAATCTCACCGTATTCTACAACTGCACGAACCAATCACTCAAATCGAATCAAAGTCTTTCCAAAAACAGATTCAATTGTACCTACAATAGCACTGAGACTGCTAATTTTTTATTCTCGGATGGATCGATGATCGAGAATTTGAAGTCCGAACTGAATAGTTGTGACAACAAAATAACAGTTCCTGCGTTTCCAGAGTCTGAGATTGGAGCAGAAGATATCGCTAACGTTTTTTACGACGGTTTCGTGGTGACATACGATATATTGGGAGTAGCGTCGACCTGCGACGCTTGCCGGAAATCGGGTGGTTTATGCCTGTCGAACGATTCATTTCCCTTTCTCTGCTGGTGCCGCGGTCAAGTCCCTGAGCCGTTTAATCAATGTCAAGCTCCAGGTACTCTTCTTCGATGAATTATCTCGGTAAATAACTCTTATCTTTCTCTGCGGTTGATTTTTCCACAGTTTGTAACCTTTTTTGGGACGATCGATCATTTTTAGATCAAGCTAATAATTGCAGGAATCAACCAAAAAAAAAAAAGAATACCGTGTGATTTGGTCACATTGTATTCTTTAACTAGAATAATCTTTTTTGTCGCTGTTCAATATTTTTTCGAGCGTATAAATAGCCAATCAGTGATTTGGTCAAACTTTTGAAACCATTATAAAGAATCCATGGGTCCTAGGCTGGCAATGACATCTGTGTCTTATTTGGGGCATTGCATAGTATTAGAAAAACAGTTTTCACGAAATAAAGCGATTATTAATTATTCAAATAAATATCTCTGGAAGATGAAAATGGTATTTCCAAGTCAAGGCTAAAAAATATAAATTATAATCAATCAATTTTAGGGCTGATAAAACTTAACTATGAATAATTTTATTAATAACTTGTCGTTGTCTTAAAGTATGCTAGAAAACAATTTTGTGGACGCCTGATTTGGCCGTACTGTATAGATACAATTGGTAGAGCCTTCCCCAGTTATGATTTTCTTAGGCAACACTTTCGAGGCTCTATATCCCAATAAAGTCTTTCTAAATCAGTTAGTTACCCATACCAAATACCATATTTATTTCAATAAACATTTCAGCATGTAAGATTAGAGGGTAAATATTATTTATAATATGGATCCACTTGCATTGTTTTTGTTTAATATAGACTATTCTTATATGTTCCTTGTATTCCTAGTGAAGTTTTCTTATACTTCAATCAAATTCGGTGCCCCGCGTTTATCTGCTTCGAATAAAGTTGTCATTGAGTAAAGTACTCAAATCATTTCTTGTATTTACTTTGATAAAAAGTGTTCAATTTTGTAGTTTTATATTTTTCATGTAAATATGTAGAATATTTCTCGTATGAATCATTATTTTTTATCCCACCGGACCGCTTAGGTTGTCATGGATTTCTTAAAAAAAATAGAAATACTGAATATCATTTTAAATGTTGGGGCAAGATATTCTCTCCCGGGTTCTAGAGTTTATGTTTCTGGTTATTTGGAAATGAACTATACTAATATTTAGAAGATGGGTTTGGTTTTGGATTGAACTGCAAACTGCAGGAACTTTGAGAGGAGCCGTGGGTTCCTAAGTAATGTTTTTGTTTGTTTTTATGAAGCTCGGTCCTAAATCAGAACCATGTTAACTGGTTATCTTTTTCTTTTCTAGCAAGACATAGCTAGACCTTCTCACGTGTTTTTATCTGTTGCAGAGACGAAGAATGTGAAAAGGAAGATTATAATAGGTAGGTTAGATCTTAAACCTCTCGTGGATTTAATGCATCATTTTGGAAATTAAATAAAAGAATTATCCAACAACTATAACTTTTCCATGTTTTGTAGGTGTTTGCTCAGGTCTAGGAGGTATGCTTCTGATGTGCTTTGCCTTTCTCATCTGGGCATACCGCAAGAATAATAAATATTTTTTCTCCTCTGTTATACCTCGAAGCTTTTCCTCATACTTATCCTCACAAAGTACCGTTGAAAAGGAATGTATCTACGCTGGTCTTCATCTATTTTCATACAGTGAACTCGAAGAAGCGACCAAAAGATTTGATTCCGCAAACGAACTTGGAGATGGAGGATTTGGTACTGTATATTATGGTAAGAGCTTGGATTCTTGTAGTTTTCTTCACTATGGAATGCAGTTTTCGTAGTATCTAGTAAACATAACAATACTTCAAATTAAAGGGAAACTCCGGGATGGCAGAAACGTAGCAGTGAAGCGCTTCCATGAAAATAGTTGCAAGAAAGTTGAGCAGTTCAGGAATGAAGTAGAAATTCTTTCTGGTCTTCGCCACGAGAATCTTGTTTCTCTGTATGGTTGCACATCTAGAAAGTGTCGTGAACTCTTGCTCGTTTATGAATACATCCCAAATGGCACAGTGGCTGATCATCTTCACGGCAACCGAGCAAAACCAGGTTGTTGAAATTTACTATTTCACTAATGAGTAATGTTATATTTACTTTCTTAATATACCTTCTTATATTACTTTCTGATGGGTGGAATTTTGATGTTTTAATGGTTATTGCATTAATCAGGTTATTGCATTAATCAAAACTCGATATTTCAAAAGATAAGTTAAAAAGATAAACTTAAAATTAACCTTCACTAATATAATCATGAACTTCATATTGTTTAGGAAGTAAACTGAGACATGGTATTGTTGAGCTTCACTTTGATGTCCGTATATGAGTAATTAACTAATAGACTTATGGTGCTCGAACAGGTGAACTTCCATGGTCGATCAGGATGAAAATAGCGATAGAGACGGCAAGCGCATTGGTCTATCTCCATGCTTCAGATATCATCCATCGTGACATCAAAACGAGCAATATTCTCCTCGACCACAATTTTCATGTGAAAGTTGCAGATTTTGGACTTGCTCGGCCTTTCCCAACCGATTCATCCCACGTTTCGACTGCTCCTCAAGGAACTCCTGGCTATCTCGATCCAGAATATAATGAACGTTACCAATTAACTAATAAGAGCGACGTCTACAGCTTTGGAGTGGTCTTAATGGAGCTTATATCATCCAAGCCTGCAGTTGATATCACAAGGCATAAACACGAGATCAATTTATCAACCATGGCTATCAACAAGATCCTTAATTGTGCACTGAATGAGCTTGTCGACCCTCATCTTGGTTTTGAATCAGACGACAGAGTAAGAGAAATGATCAGCTCTTTGGCCGAGTTGGCTTTTCAGTGTTTGCAGAGCGTGAAGGATTCAAGGCCATCCATGGCTGATATTCTAAAAACTTTGCTTTACATCGATACTGGATATTCCATCAAAGAAAGGGCAGTTGAGACCGAGAATGAACGCTTGAATTTCGCACCAGATGCCGGTGATGTGCATTGGTTTAGCGCTCCGGCAACACCAAGTAACAGCCGGTAAATTATTTGGTATTATCCTCTCAACTTTGATGAATTTTTTCTTCTATTTTTTACTAAAACTAAAGTTAGCACAAGAATTCTTCGATTGGTTTTATATTATTTCAAACCTATGATATCTTGTAAAGTGTATTAAAAAGCTTTATACATATATACGTATGATTACTCTCAGATTTACAGGTTCGATAGTGACTTTCTTCGGAAGTGCTTCGACAAAATGTCAAGCAGCATGATCTCCCGAGGCCGAGACGGGCTTCTTCACACCACGAGTAGGCAATTTTAAAATTTCTAGCCGAGTCAATATCGATACTTGTATTTATCTTCAAGGTAGATGATTAAAATTAGTCATTAATTACACTAATTAGGTAAAAGTAACGTTCTATTTGTAAAAAAACAACTAAAAGTTTTAAATATTTAGGCCAAAAAGAGTGAGAGTTCGTCGACAAATTCAACATTTCAGCCCCATTGTTGAAAGTCGAGGGGGTTTACCCGAAACGAATTGAATCAATGCATAAGAAGAAATCACTAAAAGTTTAATTAAACACTCGTTAATTTTAAGAAGTCTGTCAATTTAGTTTGCAATTTTAATCGGTTTGTTTAATTTTAATGATTTTCAGAGAAATACAAGCAGATGCCATAATAACATTTTAATTTTTATTACCATTTGAAGAGAGTGAATGCAAAATATATTACCATTTTAAAATAATACATCAATATTACATGTATTTATTGAACCGAGAAATAATATTTATAATATCCTTTACATTTTGTAATATTTTTATCACTATTTTATTGATAAAATATATTAAGTAAATTGACATTCATCATTAATATTAACGAAAAATGTGAAGATATGATGTTCGTTAAAAATTAAAATAAATTTCAAGATATTCATTAAAATTTTTAAAGTTTGAAATATATATCACAACTATTTTCATAGTTCAGGGAGTAAATTGATATTTACCTTTTAACTTTTTTAATAATAGACAATTAATAATTGTTGTGATAGATCGAAAAAATTAAAATAAATCAATAATATATTAATCAATGGTTGTACATTAGAATATTTAATTAAAATATAAAAATATAAAATCAATGTAAAAATTATTCTACAAATTGATTTATTTATTTTTTTAAAAATAGAAATTAAATGGGGGATAATTCTAATAGTCTTTATTTTTTTAAGCTTTTAAAGATTCCAAGCCTTCGTTCGACAACAACGATCAAAAATAAAAGTAGATGACGTGTAAAAAGACCAAACTCATTTGATCCAGTCCGTCCATTTTTTATCCAAAGGCTAGATCCACCCACGGTTCTAGGGCTAGCCTTTTTGAGTTGAATCCTTCCATGCATGCAACATCTAACAATGTAATCCAAGTGGAATTGAGTGGTTAAGTATCGAATTTCGCTGCGTCTAATTAGGTTCTACGTATGATTTTTTTATCATTTTATTGCACAAATTTGCGATTCATCGTCTATTTCTAGCTGACCGTTACCTCGTCTCTACATGCTTATATTAGATTAGAACTGTATGGTTCCCACCGTGAGATAAAATATACGATTCATACACGAGAGCGGTAAGTATGCGTAACCAAAATTTTGATCGGAATTGACATGATTATCGATGTCAATGGCAAATCAGACGAACGAGTGTCGTTTATTGATAAGCGGGTTTATCGAGTGTGGCATAAAGAGACAATATTTTGTCGTATATCTTAATAAAGTTCGATAATATGTGTGACAATTTATGGTGCATTCCTAGTGTATGATATAAACATTTTGGACTTTGTTTTGAAATTATTTAGAAGACAATACTAAGTTGATGACACACCACCGTGAGATTTTCGTAAAAGTTATGGAATATCGATCTTTGAAACACTAGCTTAAAATACGTTCAAACGACATTACTATACGCGCCGGTGTATATTTAACGATATATTTTTTTTTAATATTTATCAAGTTTGACCCAACATTTTTCCTCTTATAAAGTGAATTAATTATGTTACTCTTAGATGATTCTTTATTCTCGATTTGATATAATTTAATTATAAGTTATAATCGACTTGTCAATACAGATGAATTGAAGAATAATTTTATATTTTACGCTCGACTTGTCATTAATAAATTATTTTATTTATTCTTATATACTATTGCAATTGTTCTAATTTCTTATTATAACTCAATCTGGTGTTGTCTGTAAGAGCTCAACTTATACCAGTAAGATTGTACAATTTTACATCGCTTGAAATTTATGCTGTGTATAAGTAGAATTTCATTCATTACCCAATATAAAAAAAAAAATTAGCTTTGAAACTGAAGACGAATCACTGAGGGCTACGGTTCAAAGTAGATAATATTATTTTAGGAATACAGATGAATGTCACATATACGACACTACATCAATCAACTTTGTTATCTGTAACCTCAAAATACAGTTATTTGTAAGACTGCGCAATCTTACAAAATATTATTTTTAAGAGCTCAACTTGTACCAGTAAGACTGCACAATCTTACATCGATTGAAATTTGTGTTGTGTATGAATAAAATTTTATTCATTATAAAATATTTTTTATCTCTAAAATCAAAGATAAATTGCTGAAGACTCCGGTTCAAAAAAGACAATATTATTTTAGAAACATCAATATATGTTACATTTACGACATTACATCAATCAACTTTGCTATTCTTTGCAAATAAATCGTATTCATGCAACCTTAATATAAAGTTATATTATCAACATTCAGCACGTTGCATGATAACATGGGACAGATTGTTACATTTCATGCTGATTTAATTTTTAATTATTAATAAAGATCAACTACTAGACCGGTTTATTTGAACCCAGCCATTTTAATGATTTTTAAAGAATAATTAATTCAAAATGCCGTAGAAAATTTCAATCCATGCTCTGAAATAATAATTAAAAATAAATAATATTATTTTATGGTCGCACGAGTGTTTCATGCTGCCCAAAAATATGTCTTTTCGCGGTTTTCAACGCTACGACTAGTAGCGGTTGGAAATCGGTCTGGTCTAGAAAAATCGAACAAAACCCATTTCTATTATGATTTGGTTTTTGAATGGTCAAATTCAATTTTACACCATACCCAATAAAATCAAAATGTATGTTAGGTTTTTTGTCCAACTTAAAAGCATTAAAAGCAATTCCCCATAACAAAAACCGAAACTGAACCGAAAAAACTTTGAACAAAAATCGAAACTTTTTCGGTTCATCATCAATTTTAAAAAATCAATCACCGAACCACATTTGGTTCAATCTCGTATGAACCGAACCGGATCACTCGAGTGACGAGATTGTTGCTGACGTCATTATATGGGGTGCATTTCCCGCTCCGTGTTTCTCGTCGTATAAACCTCCTCGAACACTACATCGGATTCTGTCAACTGTCAAGTGTAGATGGTCACGGGAGCCGAGGGAAGATCGCGAGGTGGCGACGACGGCGATCGGAGTTCAGCAAATGGATGGAGCTGCCGGTGATGGAGTCGGAGCGCCGGGCAATTCGACTGATAACGTAGATTCTATTCCGACTACCTCATCGACTGACGGCTGTTTAACGAGCTCAGAGCCAATGTCTCCGACCCTTATTTTCTTGTTCTTTCACAAAGCGATTCGCAATGAGCTTGAGGAGCTGCATCGATTGTCCGTGGAATTCGCCACCGCCCGTAGAGGCGACATTGGGCCGCTTCGGGAGCGGTATCAGTTTATACGATCGATATATAAACACCATTCCAATGCTGAATACGAGGTACCTGTACATCGTTCCGAATTTTGACATTCTTAGGCTCAGCTTTTGTGGTTTAATTTGAACGACTATTTTTCTTTTCTGCTTTCATTTGAGGTGGAAATTTAACATTCTTGGCATCTTCAAGTTTGAGGTTAAGGAAATTCTGCTAATGCGTCATCGTGATTCCCTATTCAGCGGCCAAGAGTTATAAGCTATCTCTTGCGTGCTGCAAATCTATGTGCACATCTTCTTTAGTATCAAACAGTTTCCAGTTATAATTTTTTGTCATATGAGCATCAGCAAACTTTAGCATTTTATTGAATCCTATGCATCATGCAACAATTTCTTAACCATAACAAGGGATAATTCAGGTCCCTGTGAAATTCCAAATATCTGGATTCATTTTCCTCATTTGAGTACCAGGAAATCATTTTTATTTAGTGATATAGAGCTCACAAGTTTATGAAAGTTGTGCATTTTCTTCATGAGGACGATATTTATTTGAGACATGCCTCTCTATCGTGAAAGCTCTTATTTTTATTTATTGGAGTTTTTCGGGAGTCGAGGTACTTCAAACACCATGTTCTTTGTTGGAGGGTTTCCTGTTCATTAGTCACAATCTGCACCACAGTTCTCCCTTCTTGCTGTCAAGTTGTTTGATTAAGGCTCCTAAAGTGTACTTCGTAGAATTAGATTTTTGAAAAAGATAAAAATGGTGAAAAATTCTTTCAATTTTTTGGAAATTTTTCAAGAGATTAAATTTGATTACTCATAGTAGATTGAAATCGAATAAGTATCTCAAGATTAGAGATTCTTTTTCAGTTGGAATTCAAATGAGGTTTGTCTTTTGTGATATTTGCAATTATTTTGGCTATTTGTTTTTAATGTATCATGAAAATATCTAAATTTGGAGTTGTCTTTAAATATTGTGATATCCATGATTTTTCGCTTTAATTTAAGAGTGAACATTTTATTAAAGTTAGTTTTTGGTTAGATATTTTGCAGCAAAAAATGTGTTTTTTGTGAGTGATGAGATATTTCAAGTAAATCTTCGGCTCTTGAGTAAATATTGGTTATTTTGTTGTGGTAGAATAAAGATAGTAAACTTATTTGAGTTTGTGAAGAAAATTTGATTTGTTAGATCAAGATGGTAGATAAATTCATTAAGATTTGGACGAAAAATTGTGAGATTTGGAGATGTCATGATCAACATCAGTAACTAAGCTGACCCATCAAGGGTCTATGTAGGAGAAGAAGACTTGAAGATTAATACCTTATAAGTGAACATATATTATTTCCGTTATTGTTCAATTTGTAATACTAAATAATAAATGCACATATATTATTTCTATGTTATCCCAGTCTTACTATATTACGGAACATTGTGCGCAGATAATCTTTCCAGCACTTGATGTACATATGAAAAATGCAGCCCAAACGTATTCCCATGAACACAAGGGTGAAAATGATCTTTTTTATCACCTTTTTGAGCTGTTTGATTCATTTAAGCCCGACGATGAAAGTTTTCGAAGGGATTTTGCATCCTGTACATGGGCCCTTCAAACATCAGTGAGCCAACACATGGCCAACGAAGAAAAACATGTACTTCTTCGTCAATCTTCATACTTCCATGTATTAGCATGCAAAATTCTTTCTTCCATATACTTTCATTTGTCATATTTGGAGCATGGTTTACTTTTCTTTTATTTTCTACTCGAAAACAAAGATAAATGGGTGGATGTGATAATAGAATCAAGTAATATGGTATTTATTTACAGTTCTGTAATAGCCAACCATGTTGCCTCACTGTAGATTTTCTTTACTTTTCTTTTTGAAGAAGCAAATTATGTTTTTATGAAGGAGAAACTGAAAGGAAGAAGAAATCTCAAGGTCTAACCTTATTTTCCTGCTAAGTGTATTATTATATTTTTAATAATTTTAGTCCTGCTTATAATTATTTTATCAGAGTTTTGAGGTAAATTCTCTTCACTCACGATTGATCCTTCCACATTTATATATGATTGGTTCTTATGCTGGAAAGAAACTTGCTGGGAGTGTTGGAATCTAATATTGTTTTTCCATTGTTTCAGCGTGTGCTAACTGGTAAATAAGCTTCGCCTGCTTATCCTTCTATGCTTGTCTGTGTTAATGCATAGTTATTCATTAATATGAACGTTCAGGCTATGAATTATCTCATTCACTAAAAAATCAAACTTCAAAAACAGATAAACATTTACTTCTCCAAATAGATTAAATTTTTCACCCCTGAGAGCCTTTATTGCAGGATCGCATTGGTAACTTGTGGAATGATTATAAATGTATGCATACATTTTTTTAAACATAATGTAATAGTTAAATATCATTGACAGAAAACTTCACATATTTTTTCAGGTATTTCCAATGCTTGTTGAGAATTTCTCTCACGAAGAACAAGCATCTTTGATCTGGCAGTTTTTGTGCAGCATTCCAGTGGACACAATGGCTGAATTCCTTCCTTGGCTTTCTTCATCTATTTCATCCAATGAACGTCAAGATTTACAGAATTGTCTAAGAAAAGTTGTTCCTCAGGAAAAACTTCTTCAAAAGGTAAATAAACTGCTTTGGTTGCATAATTTGATTTTATATCTATCTATTTTCTTTATTTTTTTGAGTGATAAAGGTATTGTTTTTTCAGATCATTTTCTCATGGATGGGAAGCAAAGATATTGTTAAGGTGGTTGGAAGTTGTGTACATGATTCTTGTTCCTGCGCGGATGTTGTGGGCAAGAAATCAACTCATCAAGCAGATGAAGTTAAACTGGCCCGTGCATCAACTACAACTGGGAAAAGGAAATCTTTTTACTCTAATCCAGACGCTTTCAATAGCATTGATAGAAATCCAATTGACGATCTATTACTTTGGCACATAGCTATAAAAAATGAGTGGAAGAATATATCTCAGGAGGCTGAGAAGATAAAGCTTTCTGGAGATTTCACAGATATATCAGCATTCAATGAGAGGTTGCAATTCATGATTGAAGTTTGCATTTTTCACAGGTACCATTTTCTTAATATTTTTACCAATGAATGTTGGAAAAAAAAATTTTGTTTCTGTTTATTTACTGTATCTACTGTTGGTTTCCTCAATCTTATATGCTTTCTGAAGTGCAGTGTTTCTAAGGCCAGGATCATATTTCCTGCACTAGATGGAGAATTCTCTTTTCTCCTAGAACAAACGGAAGAAAAAAATCAGTTTAATAAGTTCAGATATTTGATGGAAAAAATTAAGAATGTTGGGGAACATTCTTCTTCTGCATTTGAACTTTCCCATGATTTGAGTTCTCAATCTATGCTAGTACTGGATACTATAGAGAGGAACTTCAAGGATGAGGACATTAAGGTGAAATTCCTATATGGTGGGTGCTAAAACTAACTCATTAAGCTTTTTTAACTGAATAAATTATCATAAAATCCCTATCTCATCCATTTGGAATGACCTCATTGAAAAATAATTTGAACGTAGTTATTTCGAAAAATCCTTGCCTCTGAGAGGTATACTAATATTTCTGCATTTCTAGGTTGTTCCACATGCTCGAAAGGTATTAAGCTTTCAAAAGCAAAGAGAGCTTTTGTATCAAAGCTTGTGTACGATGCCCTTCAAATTTCTTGAACGTGCCTTACCATGGTTTGTTGGATCATTAACTGATGCTGAAGCCAGAAATTTTCTTACAAACATAAAATTGGCAGGTTTGTTTACTATCCTCACTATGATGGATTGTCTGATGTACTTATTTACTCAGACATTTAAACCTTTTTCTTTGATTCAGCTCCACTAACAGACACTGCTTTGGTGGAACTCTTTTCTGCTTGGGCTTTCAAGGCTCGTGATAAATTTTCATGCTTGTCTTCAAAAGGACTTGATTGCTTTTATAGTGAAAATGAATTTGTGCAATCATTATGCTCATGTGCTTCTGCACTTGTTGCAAGAGAAAAGGCCAGAACTTCTACCATAATCACATGGTCAGATAAACAATGTTTATCGATTTTATGTGCAAGATGCAGAGGAGTTAATGCTTCTGATGATCACAAAATAATCTCACAACTATTTTGTGATGACAAATCTGGTTGTGTCCCAGGTTTAAGATCTGTTTTTACAGTTAAGTCTTTCCAATCTTCAAGCTTTTGTGCCCCATCTCTTAATTCCAGCCTTTTGGAATGGGAAACAGATGATGGCCCTTCGGATGGTGGATCTATTGGAAGGCCAATCGATACCTTTTTCCAGTTCCATAAGGCTATCAGTAAAGATCTAGAATACTTGGATCTTGAATCTGGAAAACTAAGCAATTGTGATGAAATTTTTCTTAGGCAATTCGTTGGAAGATTTCTCTTGCTGTGGGGTTTGTACAGGGCACACAGTAATGCAGAAGATAAAATAGTGTTACCTGCTTTAGAATCCAAAGAGGCTTTACATAATGTGAGCCTCTCCTGCACGCTGGACCATAAGCAGGAGGAAACGTTATTTGAAGATATCTCATTTGTTCTCTCTGAACTTTCACTACTTCACCAGAATTTGCAGGGGTACTATTTGGACGAGGATTTAGATAGAAGAGGGTCGAGCAAAAATATTAAAAAGTATAAAGAATTGGCTAGTAAACTTCAAGGAATGTGCAAATCAGTGAGATTGACTCTAGATCAGCGCATTTATAAGGAAGAACTTGAGTTGTGGCCATTGTTTGACATACATTTCTCTGTGGAAGAGCAAGAGAAACTTATTGGCAATATAATTGGGACAACAGGGGCTGAAGTTCTCCTATCTATGCTACCATGGGTAACCTCTGCATTGACTTGGGAGGAACAAACTAAAATGATTAAAACGTGGAAACAAGCCACCAAAAACACTATGTTCAATGAGTGGCTAAAGGAATGTTGGAATGGAAGTCTGGTTTCAAAATCTAAAACCAAAACATTTGAAGCTAAAATTTCTCATAAAGGTTAGTAAACTATTTTCCATAAAATAGCCTTCTTGTGATTTCTTTGCTATTGTTGTCGGTTATCTCGCTTGCATCTGTTCCATACGAGATCATTATTTACCTGCATATTTCCAATACAAGTTCATTTACTTCCAAAGCCCATTTAAGGAAGTTATTCTGAATCTTTTTATGTTACAGTCCCTGAGATTCAACATTTGGAACAGTATGATCAGATGTTCAAACCTGGCTGGAAGGATATTTTTCGTATGAATCAAAAGGAACTTGAATCAGAGATTCATAAGGCTGGTCAGGATTTGGCTCTTGACCCGAGAGGAAAAGCATATCTTGATGAGAATCTTATGACAAGGTTAGTTTTGGCTAATTATTTTTGATTAATTTCAGCAATTGCAACGAAGCTGTACAATCTGGGTGGAATACTTGAATGAA
Organism: Begonia fuchsioides; assembly: GCA_003255005.1. Classification (NCBI taxonomy): domain Eukaryota; kingdom Viridiplantae; phylum Streptophyta; class Magnoliopsida; order Cucurbitales; family Begoniaceae; genus Begonia; species Begonia fuchsioides. The sequence continues at coordinate 72,539 of QAOC01034307.1, read as the reverse complement.
CAGAATTTGGTTTTGACTTTTGAACTATTATATCATAGTCGCTGGATTGCTGCTCAGCAGAAATTGCTTCAAACAGAGGGCGGAACTTCCAACTGTGCTGACGTTCCAGGTCGCTCACCTTCTTTTCGAGATCCAGAGAGAGAAGTCTTTGGATGTGAACATTACAAAAGAAACTGTAAACTTGTAGCTGATTGTTGTGGCAAGTTGTTTACTTGTCGGTTTTGTCATGATAATGTCAGCGACCACTCCATGGATAGGTAATTGTCAGATTTTAGTAACTTCAAGTTGATCTATTATATTTTTAACTTTTACTTCATGATCACAGGAAAGCAACATCAGAAATGATGTGTATGCTCTGTCTCAATGTCCAGCCAGTTGGACCAATATGCATTATCCCTTCTTGCAATGGTTTTTCAATGGGAAAATACTATTGCAATATTTGTAAATTTTTTGATGATGAAAGGTACTTAATATTTCACTACCCTTTCAGGATTTATTTAATAAAAAATCCCAGGTCAAAAGTTTATAGGAATAATTGAGTAAGATCAGTCTAATTGAGTTTTAACTAATCAACAATCATCAACTACCTTTGTGTCATTTATCCACTATTGGAAAATCTACACAAGCTGCCTCTTAAGCTGCTGAATTAGACATAATTTGGAAAGAAGTTCTCTATATTATCAAGAACCATGATTGATAATGCCATTTAATTGGATTGTCGGGTAAAGAGTTTTGTCAAACCTATGATTATTTCTAAAGTTTTGGCCATTCATTATATTTTTCAGGAGCGTATATCATTGTCCATTTTGCAACTTATGCCGTGTGGGTAGTGGTCTCGGGATCGATGTTTTTCATTGTATGACATGCAATTGCTGCCTTGGTATGAAGGATGTGAACCACAAATGCCTAGAAAAAAGTCTAGAAATAAATTGCCCCATTTGCTGTGACTTTTTGTTCACCTCAAGTGCAACAGTCAAAGCTTTACCTTGTGGGCATTACATGCATTCAGATTGCTTTCAGGTTTATATATTCAGCTGATAATATTAAATAATTACAATTATTTCATCTCAGACGAAGTTAACCATTTTTTAAATGACTCATTTTTGTGTACTAGATTTTATACATCGAGCCTTTTGTCTTCTTTTTTGTAGTTCCCTTTTCTTTTGCGAGGAAAAACATTTTAGTTCATTTCTTATAAATAATCACATCGAGGATTGAACTATGTTGCAAGTGGGATATGAGTCTTGGTATGTTATGATTCGCCAGTGAAAAATCCTGACTGGAGAATGATAATAGAGTTCTATAATTTTGATAGACATTTTATCGATAAGAAAAAGCTAATTATATTTAGTTTCTTTTTATTTTTATGCTAGGCATACACCTGCAGCCATTACACGTGTCCCATTTGCAGCAGAACATTAGGAGAAATGACAGTAAGATAATCTTTCTCCCTTCAATTTCTGGTATCTTTCCATTATACTGGGCAAATACATCCCCAGCCCCCTCTATCCTTCTTAAACACACCATAATTCTTCTCATCTCTAGTTAGTTGAACCAAAATACAACTATTGTCTTTCTGTGGTAACATCTTCAAACACAGTGTTCAGCTCCACTCAAATGGTCAAACAAGCTTGTCATTTGCTGGAAGAATAAAAAGATAAAAGAAATTGTGTGATCGTTATCTTTGTGTTATGCGAATCAGGTTTATTTCGGCATGCTTGATGCATTGTTGGCTGCTGAGGAGCTTCCCGAGGAGTACAAGAATCAAATTCAGGTTTCTATTTTTTCTCCTTTTCTTGATTGACCCTCTATTTTAGTTCATTTGGAGGAGGGAAACTATTTAAATCAAAGTCCATAAGTCTAGTTTTTTGAAAGGAATCAAGCATACTTCTTCATCATCATTCTCCATATTCTCTTGCCGAAATTCATCGACGAGGCTAATCTTAGCTCGATTCTATAATTTGGTATTTTATTATTTCAAGGTCTTTAGTCATTTAGTATACATCGTTACTCATATTCTCTTGCGGGAATTCCTTGACGAGGCTAATCTTAGTTCGAATTGATAATTTGGTGTTTTATTATTTCAAGTTTTTTAGTCATTATAACAAACATTTCTCGTTTAAGGAAATACTTTGCAACGACTGTAACGAAAAGGGGGCTGCGCGATTCCACTGGCTTCTTCACAAGTGCGGATTTTGCGGCTCTTACAACACGCGTGTAATCAAGAGCGAGAAGAATAACCTCGGCCGGTGATCCTCCACTCAGTGAGAATTTTCTCTAATTTTCCTTTTACTTGCTTTCGCTTCATCGATCAAAATAAATGTTTGCATGCTCAAAAAATGCATCGATTTGTAAAATCGGAGGATAAAGTTAATACCACTCAACAAGTTTCATGGAGCCTTCGACGATCACTTCAATCTTCGGCGAAGAACAAAGTCTTCCTTCGTAGGAAAACATCAAAATGAATTTTATAGCGGTTATCATCACCGAGAAAAAAACATTCGATGTATTCGCTATAAATATCTCGAAAGTATACGGTGTTAATTTATTTTTACTCTTAATTCAATTGAAATTACACCTCATAACTCAATAATTGGAGTAAATATATAAATGAAAATTCAGTTTATCATTCAAAAATAAATAAACCAATTAAGGAGGTCCTCCACAGCCCAATAATTTATTTTCCAAATAAAGAGAGAAATTATTATTTGCTGCTATCCATTTAATAATTAATTAAACAAAGAAGAAGGAAAAGGTCCTATCCTATCGGATATGTACAACTTGGGGTGGGCAGATCTGGTCTGATCCGACTGTCCGATCCAATTCGATCGGATTCGGTTGGATCGGATCAGATATTCGGTAGAAGAATTTTTCATTTGATCCGACTTTCGGATCGTTATCGGATCGGATTGGCTATCGGATTCAAAGCCAAATCCGATAGTCAATCCGATCCAATCAGAAAGTCAGATTGCTTAATTCAAATCTGCCGAAAGTCGAAACCCTAAATCATTCATCCTCGACTCCGATTTTGGAATCCGAAAATCACCCGTCCCAATTTCTTGACTCCGCTACTCCGACGACGAAGCCGAGCCGCCTCGCCGACCCTCTGCTCCTAGACTCCGAGTCTCCCTCCAACGACGGCCGCGAAGAACAGAGGAAGAATCGACGGAGAACTGAAAATTTCTGAATTATAAGTTTTTAAAAATCTGATCCGATTTCTTTAATCGGATTAACATCCGAATCCGATCGGATCAAAATTTTTTATCCGATTGTTATCGGATCGGATTGAATTTGCCTTAATCCGATCTGATAACACCAGATGCCCAGCCGTATCTACAAGTAGTTGAGGCTTTCCATTTTAGCTGAATTCGTAATTCCCACTCTTATTAATTAGAGAATTATAAAATTTATAAATAAATAAAAGTTCATAGAAGTGGTTGAGCAAAAATTAAAATCAATTATTTATTTATTTTTCATTTATAGGAAATATTTAAACATGTAAAAAGAAATACAATATTGAAAAATCACAAAACTAGTCTTTTGTTTTAGTCATTTATAATATATTATATAATGAGAATTCTATAATTATATTTACTATTATTATTAATTGAAGAAAAAGGTTAATTATAGTGTCTTAAAATAAATAAATAAATAATTGTTTTTATAATTTATTACATTGCACTCATAGATATTATATTAGTCTTTAAAAGAATAAAGTAATTTCACCCAATATTACCCTAACTCAAAAAATAAATAATTTATTCGTAATATTAAATTAATTTGAGATTTATTGCTAATTAATTTGAAAGAACTATGGTTAAAAATGACGGAGCGTAATAAGAATATTACGATAAATAAAAACTTGAAATCAGATGAGCTAAAAGTTCATTTAGCCGATACCAAATAAAAAGAGTAATTATAGGTTTAATCTCTTATTGTACTTTCTGACGTATCGTTACGTAATAAGATTAATTTTAATATATTTAATAAATAAAAATAAAAATAATTATTTATTAGTTAACTAACTAATCCAAAAATCTCAAATTATGACTTTGAATTTAGATAAATTGAAACTAAGACTAAGAACAACTCCCTCCTCTCTCTCATATAATAAACAATTTATACCAAAAAAACTTAAATTTCTGATTATGCATAAACTTGAGATGAAAAACCCACTTCAAATCCACGATTTCCGTCTCGGTTGCACCAGGAAGTTCATTTCTTGATCTGTTTTTCTCTTCCATGGCGGAGACAGGAGCCAAAACCGAACAGATTTGAGCTTCCTCTTGCGATATATGGAGTAGGAAGATTCAACGCAGGATTAATCCAAGGATAACTTCCATTAAACCCTTTACGAATCTTCCTCTGACCAAATGATTTTGACGAAGAAGCGTAAAAAAGAGGCGGCGAGGACGATTTTTCTGCAGCCGTTGATTTGGAATTGGTTGGTTTTTTATTTGGATTTGAACCTGTTGAATTGCTTCGTGAAAGAAGAGGAATTGAGGAAATTGAGCTGCTTTCGCTTTCACAGTGCAGACTTGAGCTTCGTTTGAATCCCCAGAAAGATTTTGATCTCTGTTTCTGCTCGAGCTCGGAGCTCTCGGCTATGGCGGTTGGATTTTCTGAAAATGGAGATTTTTTGAAACTGGGTAGCTCGGAAATCTGGATTTGGTTCATGTATTCGACGGGGACGATGACTCCATTGGAGAAAAGATCATCCGCAGAAGAAGATCGTTGTTCGTTTTCGCTGATGAAACTGAACTCGAAATCAGAATTTGAACACAGATGACAGGATCTTCGACCAGCTTCGACGGGCTCAGTTTCTTGGGAAGTGAAATCATGGGAAAACGACAATCTCGGAGGACTCGTTTCGCTTTCTGAGCTCATTTCTAGAATTCTGGAGTCGTTCTGACTTCAATGAAGCTGCTGTGGTTTCAAGATTAAGATTTAGAGAGAGAGAAAGAGAAAGGACATTCCAGAAGAAAATAATAAAAAATATTGAATGAAAGGAAGTGCAAAGAGAAAGTACATTTTAATATTTTATTATTTTAATTTTAAAAAAATCGTGATTCATGAATCAGTGTTAGTTTTTATGAGTAAAAAACCGTGAAACCGAAATCGAGATCGTAAGTCAAAAATTCTAAAATCGAGTAAAATTTGACTGAAATTTTAATAAAATCTGATATAAATCCTAAAATTAGTTATAAATCTGTCAAATTATTTAAAATTCAACTCAAATATGATAAAAATATATATTTATTATTATTATATTTTAATTTGTTAAATATAAATAATCAAGTTAAAACAAGAATGAAACCAGAACCGTTGGTTCTAGTGCATATTCCAAAAATCTAGAACCGTGAATTTTAATTTTGATTCTATTTTAAGATAAAATTGGCATAGACCTGCCCGTGCCCACCCCTAAGAAGAGACTCGGACGTCCAACTCGAGCCAAGCCCAACTTTCAAGATCGAAAGCACGAATGAGTTGGAAGCCAGGCTACTTCGAAGCCCAACTTTCGAGATCAAAAGCTAGAATAGATTTGGAAGCCAGGCTCGAGAGTCGGGCTCGTCTGCTTGAAAAGGCGAGCCCCTTCCCTCTTTTGCAAAAGTTTGGTCAGTATTTGAGCGACTATGAGTAGTATATCAAATATCAACCATCACATAATATAAGTATGATAAATGGAAGAATGAATTTAAGTTGTAAAAATTTGAAATTTCTTGAGTGCTTCAAAACTTTATATGTCAAATATTTTATATTTATTATTGATATTATATCAATAATAAATATTGCTTGTATCACACTAAATATGTTTATAATATATTTATATCACATTAATAAATATTTATTATAGTTCCTAATTTTGTGTATTGAGAATAATTTTTAATATTTTATACGAAATAATAGTAATTATTTATATTTAAATAATTAATCAAATTGATTTTGAAATCTTAAAATTAAAAAAATATATATAACAACATAATCTATTTATAATATTCTGTTATTTATTGATAATTTTTAAAATTCAAAATATAAATTTAAACTGCTTCGATAATTCAAGGGGCGTTACCATTTACCCGATATTTTATTTTGTTAATAACTTGGTAACGTGGTATTTACATGTAAATCACCCAAACATTGATTTTGACTTTTGACAAATATAACTAATAAATAGTTGACCATTGGACATTCTAAAACTTCAAATGTCAACCATCTGCTTTTAATTCGTTGGAAGTACAAAGGTTACAAAAATTGACCAAATTCACTCCGTGCGCCACGTGGTATATTAATATCAATTTATTGTTGAATAATGAAAAGTTTATTTCTTAACTTTATATTTTTATAATAAGGTGCCAACATCAATTAAATCGATAATAATATAATTAATATATTATTATATAAATAATTATATATTATATTTATTGTCCAATATAAGGCCTAGATTGAATATTTTTTTATTATTTTGTATAAATTAATTACCTTTTAAATTTTGAGAAATGGTTGAATATTCAAATCAATTACCTTGCCCGGCATGTTAATTATCGTAAAATTGGTTTTTTATACAGATAAAAATCAATTATTTATTAAACTTTATTTTCAAATAAGGGTGAGCAACGCGAACCGGACCTTAAGGTCTGGCCCGAAACCGTAAGGTCTGGGCCGAGTACGAGTAAGGTAACGAGTAAACATATGGATTTCAGGTTCGGGTAAACGGGTAGAGAGTCTGGATACCGGGTATTATCAAAATACATGATACTCGTGTTTAATACACGTACCTAAGAGAGAGAGAGGGTCCAACCTCGATTCGGGGACTTCCAACCTCAATTCGGAGACTTTCAACCCCTTTTAGTCGATGAACGGGGACTTCCAACTCCGATTCGGGGTCTCCGTTCTAATCCGAAGGGTTCCCAAATCGGGGTTCGAAGTCCTCGTTTCATGAAAATCGACGAACGGGGACTTCCAACCCCGATTCGGGAACTCTTCCAAATAGAATGTATTTTTACAAATTTTTCAATGAATTTCGGGTAGATCCAAAAATGCCCGGATCCTACCCGGAATACCCGAATCTGGGTATTTTTTTTCTTTTTTTCGAGTAGGTCTGAGTTTCAGGTACTGCTTCATACCCGATACCTGAACGGAGCAGATATTTTTTTAAAAATACCCAGCTCGTTAACTGTTTGCCTACTCCTACTCGTGTGTAAGTACTAGGGTTTTTTTTTTTTTCAAAATTTAAGGTTTTTTTGACGTATTTTCTAAAATTTATTTTTATTTTTAATTTTTTTACCCAAAAATTTAATAAGAGAAAATGACAATTATAAAACATTATGAGGCATTCGTGTAAATATATAAACAAATCGACCAAAATTTGAAAGTCATCATCAATGGAGGTCTTCCACGAGGCCCGACGGTTCGGACTTAGAACGTCAACTTCCCGCGCTGAGTGGTCAATCTCCCGAAGGTCTTTCTCTACCTAAGCTTCTCGCTACGATTTTCCAAACAATTTCGCAGTGAATTGTCGTTTCTGAATATTAAATTTGATGTTCGGTCGTGTCATTCGATGATTCCGATGGGGTTTTTCTCCGTTCTCTGTTCCTGCTTAGAAAAGAGGTGTTCCGGAGCTGGAAATTCAGCCGATGCTACGAAATCCGAAGACTGCGATGAATCATGCGGCTTGTTCTTCCACTTACGTTATCTGCAAATCGCAACGGATTTCTTCTCTGATTTGAACAAGCTCGGCCATGGGGGGTTTGGTCCTGTATACAAGGTACGCTTCTGCGATTTGTGTAAGAATCTGGATTATGTGAATGTAGAAGCTATTACATGTCAATGCATTAGCCAAGTTATTTTTCAGTATTTTTTGCCATTAGATTTCGTCTCGTATCCTGGAAGGAGGAAATGGGATTGAGTTGTTCACCTAGACATCGACAATGGGAACTTTGGTTTGAACTTATTACTCGTTTGGGCCTAGGGTTTATATGAAATCACATAATTAATAGAAATGCAATTGTAGAGGTTTGCCGGCTGACTTGAGTTTGTAAAAATTATTATTTTGGAAAGAAGATTTCTTCCAACTTCATGTAATTCACCAGGCAATCTGGCATTGACTCGTGGATTTTCTGATTTCTGAGGTATGGACCTCAGGGTTGACCTTTCTCTTACGCGGTTTTTTATTTAATGAAAGAATCACAGGGGAGAGTGGTTGAAAGTCAAGGCATTGCAATAAGCTTAAATTAATAGCGATTTAATATTTTGTAATGGCTCATATCCTATAGTTTTACCATATATGATTGTATTTTACTATTTAATTCTTCTTGGTAGATGAACAAGGAAGAACTTCGATATCTCAATCCCGTGCTTTTGTTTGTAAATCAGCTTGCAGTTTCACTTTGCTTTCTTGTCTTTTTTCTTCCCTTACTAGTTGTCATTTCACAAAATTAAAGGGTTCGTTTATTTTCAGAGTTGTTAGTGTGGATCAACTGCTCTTTGAACGTGATTCGTATGTATTCTAATTTATCGTGGTCATGTTGAGTAACCAAACATTTTCTTCCGATTTTCTGTCTTTTTTTGGAATTCGATTAGAGGTTCTTGCCTGTTTCTGTGAAATATAATTGTCAGGGGGTGATGCCAAATGGCCAAGAAGTGGCTGTTAAGAAGCTCTCGCTAGTGTCAAGACAGGGAGTGAGAGAGTTTACTAATGAAGTGAAGCTTTTACTGAGAATTCAACACAAAAACTTGGTGACGCTACATGGTTGTTGTGTCGAAGGACCCGAGAAGATGCTTATTTACGAGTATTTATCAAACAAAAGTCTTGATTATTTTCTTTTTGGTAAGAACTATATCCCCTTGTAACACCATCTGATTGTTTTTCTTCTATAGAAAGGAATGTCTGGGAAAATTGATAAACTCGTTGTAATTTTAGATAAAGAGAAGTCTCCATCCTTGGATTGGAGAACACGATTCCAAATAGTTACAGGTATTGTACGAGGCCTTCTATACTTGCACGAAGAGGCCCCAGTGAGGATCATTCATAGAGACATTAAAGCCAGTAATGTATTACTTGATGAGAAACTCGATCCAAAAATCTCAGATTTTGGTTTGGCAAGACTCTTTCCGGGCGATGATACCCACGTTCATACTCATAGAATTGCGGGTACCCAGTAAGTACTTTTCATTCTTCAAACTTCATTACAATTTTAAGGAAATTACTTCGTTTCTCTTGTCCAATTTGCTTGTCATCATTCATTGGCACTGGTTTGTCACTTGAAATTCTTTTAATCTGCAGTGGTTACATGTCACCTGAATACGCCATGCAAGGATATCTGTCTGTCAAAACAGATGTTTTCAGTTTTGGTATCTTGCTCCTGGAAATTGTCAGCGGGAGAGAGAACTATGCTAAGAAGCTTGATTCATCAAAATCAGACCTCTTGAGCTATGTAAGTTGTTCTTCAATCTTTTTTCAGCTGAAAAAATTTATTTAAGAAATTTATTGTCTATTTTCTCATGGGTAATGATAGTTTTATTTTCTTAACATATTGTCTTACTGTATACGTTGACGTATCGAGTTGTGATTTGTGCAAATAAATATTATAAATAATTATTTTAATTATAATAATTTAAATATACTTTAACTAAATCAGTCATATCCTGATACGTCAGCGTGTACAATAAAAATGTATGGTAAGAAGTTAAATCAAACATTATTTTTTTTTATATTTGGATTGAATGTTTTCTTTTTAAGCAATTTTCTTAGCCGAAAACTTCACTCATCTTCCAAAATCATGCATCAATAAAATCCATAAGAAAGGGCACGATCCATTGATCTAATTAGAATCTTGCAACAACGTTAAAGATTATATGAGGAGTTATGTCGAATATACCTTAGCATAAAAAGATCTTCTCTAAGTTGTTAGTTGTTATGATGCATCAAAATTCAAATTAATGCGTGACAAGTGTCATCTTCTAAAAAATTAAATTAATATAAATATATGTAATAGCTAGTTGATTAATAGATAATGGAATTACTTTTATTATATTATTCGTCCATCCATTTCTTCACAAACAGGCGTGGTTTCTTTACAAAGGTGGCAAATCCTTGGACTTAGTGGATCCAACGCTCGTTAAGTACAGTCCAGACGAGGCAGCCATGTGCATTCAACTAGGATTGCTATGCTGCCAAGCCAATGTCTTAGATCGGCCAGACATGATCGGAGTTCATCTCATGCTTTTGGGTGACTCTTTTACTCTACCGAGGCCAGGAAAACCCGGACTAATAGGTCGCCAGAGGCAGTGGAATTCAGGTTCGACTGCTGCTTTCTCCAATACAAATGTTCGGCCAAGCACATCGGGTGCTACCAAGCCATGTTCCGCTAATATTTCTGTCGATGAAGGTAGATGAAATACATTTATGCTTTGTATAGGAGGAGATTTAGTTTAAATTATATATATTCTTGGGTAGAAATATGGTCATATCCATTATTTTGTACGTGACAGAAAAATCGCATTGTTTAGTCCTCGAAAGAACGTATTACCAATCTCGATAATCGATCTACCTTGGAAAACTTGACTAAATCAACCACATTGCGACTTAACAACGATACTACCGCGGTTACACCTTAAACTTTTTGTATGTGAATTTTAAATTATAGTAAATAATTTCATTGAATAACTTGAACATTTGGAGTATTTTCACTATATACTTTGAACGAATTATTTTTAATTTCAATAATCTAAGAAAGAAATTATATATTTAACTACATAATTTGACACTTACATATCATTAACTAACTAGTACAATTAATTTTTTATTTCAAATACATAATTACTATATTAATCAATAAAAATACATAAACGAGTATGAAATTAATAGTGCTAGTTAAATAAACATGTGGTAAACAAACCTAGAATTGTCTCTCAAATTTTGTATGGCAATGCAAGTAGGTAACACATACCCTTAATTTATCGGGAAATTTATATTTTAAATTTTATTTTGTTAATCGTTATCGTTTAAATATTGTTCTTTTAACTCATGGTTCGAGATCTATCGTATAAATTACACATTCGAATATGAAAATCTAAGTCATTCATGAGCGCACATGTCATAGACATATGTAGTAACGATAATGATACTTAGCAATCTTATATGCCACGAAAAATACATACAACTATTTGATTACCCTAGCTAATAACATGCAAATAAATTCTTTAGGGTTATATGTGCTTAGCAACAAAAGGGGGTCCCACGTAGGATTGATCAAACTTGGTTTACACAAAGAAGCTTATTAGAAGAAATATATGTGCATGCTTAAAAAAAAAATATATCCAATGAAAATATAATATAAAAGAAAATTTCACATGTCAACACATGTAAATGAATAGAAAATTATGCAACGCTAAATATAAAATTAAATTTATACCTTAATTTATCTAAATTCCAAAATTTAAAAGGTTGAAGGATAAATCTTAAAATAAATTATTATTTAGATACTAGATGAGTGTTCTTTTTTTTTTATATTTAATTTTCAACTAGCGAAAAATCTTTTAAATTACAATTAAAGAAAAAGTAGTTCTCGAAGAGAAATTAAAATATCGTATGAATAATCGAGTCCTTTTTTAAATTAACAAGAAGAGAAAACAAATAACCGATCGTCTTTTTGTGCACCAACTTTACAATGGTTTAAATGAAGCATCGTAAAAGAATAAATGTCAAAGTTGGACATATAAACTAAGTCCTTCCTAATTGTTTTTTTGGCCTTATAAACTATAGATATTTACTATCTCATCAATTTTTAGGTCGAACTTTCAAACTATCACTCGATTTTTCCTTCGAATGTCATGTAATAATAGGAGATAAAACCCGTTTTTTCTCATTTTGTGAGCGATACGAGATCACCGAGTTTTTAATTTTGGAATTGTTATCTTTGGCCGGATATAGACCGAAAATTGAATTCTTTATGATAGAAAAAGAGTTACACCAACATGAAAATTATGAAATGATTTGCACAAAGGACTTGTCTTTTGAAGAAAAGAGCCCACCTTGAAGGAAACCCTAACCCTAAAATGAAAATTTTCAAATTATATAGAAATAGGTGAGGAAGCTATTCTAGGATGAAGCACATCCTAGGTTTCCTTGTCCATTTCTTTTACTATGTGATAAATTTCAAAGCCTTCAAGACAATTTAATTATCTGCCATTTGCTTTGCCCACATCCCACATGAACATTATTTATTTTTTTATTTTTTTATTTTTTTATTTGTTTTCATTATTTACCAAATATCTTCACATAATACCAAATTCTCCCCTTTGACAATATTTTATTGTAATTATTCAAAGAAATCCTAATTTTATTATTTAAACATAAATTTAAATTCGATGATTGCATGTTGATAATGTAAGTTCTATTAAAGTTCGCGTAACCATACTGTCTTTTATATAACAAGTCCCACAAGAATTTGTTTTCGTAGTTAACCTAAAATGTGTTTATATTAGGTAAGATTAGAATATATTTATAAATCACTTGTTTTTAAGGTTTTAAACGATGCGAGCAACACCCCTAAAATAAATGACACCCTTATAATGACCATATTTTTGTTTTTGCAATGCGGGTTAGCACAAATTATGCGTTGATATACGTAATGCATCATATATCATGATTATTGTATTAGTGAATGAGGAATGCATCTAAAATTAAAATATAGAGCTATACTATATGTTTAACCTTATTTTTCATGAATACGGACAAACAATGTCACATGGAGGAAGTTATAACATTGTAAAACACATTTCAACCATGAAAAATTTGGCAATCTTTTGTCACTCATGGCACATGATCTACATAGTTACATACATTTGCATAAAATTGCATAGTTGTAAAATAAATATTTTTTAATTTGATTTAGTGGTTGTGTGAGGAGAAACGCATTATCATGTGTATCCACCAAGTTCATTCACATAGTGAGAAACATTTTAGGGTAATAACTAGCCGCGAATGAATCGAAAAAGAAAATAATTCAATAGCTAAAATGGTTATCTTAATAAATTAAATATTGTTTTTAATACATTAAATAATTGTTAATATTGTCAACACAAAACGTGTAGCGCTCTGATTCAAAATTAGATCGCATAGAAGTAAGATTAAAAATAAATAGCGCAATAAATAAGATTAAAATTAAAAAATAAATTATTATTCTTTGGAAAAATGTAAAAGCTATTTCCCAAAAGAGCTGAAATTGTGGATATATACAATTAAAGCTAATTTGACAAAAGCTTGATCATGGTTATGGGACCCCCCCTACTTATATTATTGGATCTATCTCATTTGCCACGTGGACATCCTCTATTGGTTGTATTCATTGTTTTTAATTTGAAAATCAAATATTTTCAAAATATGATATTAATTTATTTATTTTATTTCATTTTTGAAGAAACCAACCCTCAAACTACACATAAATATATTTTTTACAAATGGGAATGCACTTTTTGTAATTATATTATTTGCAAGAGTAAAAATTATTTCTGGGTTTGAGTTTCGATAAAATAGGCGAAAAAATACCTGAATTTAACAAAAAATTGTTTTAAGCTTCCTCGGACGCACTCACTCTTCTTCAGACGTTCAATACAGACGCATAGTTTCTTCTTCGGATGTCTGAATCCCCTTAAATTGAAAGAAATATATTTTTTACAAAAGGGAATGCACTTTTTGTAATTATATTATTTACAATTAGGACTCATAAACCTAATTCTAACTATAGTTCTTAAAATCTTGTAATCTCCTCTATAAATAAGCAGTCCCAAAAGCCTTGTTATCCTAAAATACAGTGCAGGGATTGAAAAAGCTCGAGACTTCTCCCCCAAAAATGGCTGAATTCTCTTCAGAGTTGCAGCGTTTGAAGCTCTCTTTTCCTTTCATGGAAGCTGATTCAAACGTGGAGGCGTTAAGCCAAGCAGAAGCTCTAGACCCTAGTCTTTTTCATGACTTTCAAACTATGATCAATTTCCAACCCTTTCTTTGTTTCTCAAACGATGTTTCATTTTCCCATCCTACTCCTGAATTCTCCGAAAATTTGTCCGAAAACATTCCCGGTTCGATCCGACAATCGACCGAGTTTATCGTACCGGCTTTGGAACGGACTGCCGTCGAGGAGACCGGAAGAATAAAGAGGAAATCCATGAACGAAGCAGAAAACAACTCAACAAACTCGTGTGTTCAAGTTTGTGACAGGGATCTTCATAGAAAAAATGTAATCTTTTCGTCAGTTTTCGATAATTTTGGAACCATTATCTTGTGTTCAAGCTTGTGAGTTTTTGCAGGGTTCTGGGAGAGGAAAGAAGGTGAAGAGAATTGAGAAGGAAGATGAAGAAAAGCCCAAAGAAGTGGTTCATGTTAGAGCTAGAAGAGGCCAAGCTACAGACAGTCACAGCATAGCAGAAAGAGTGAGCAAAAATAATAACAATAATTTATTTATTTTAATTTATTTTTTTAATTATTATTTCATTTGAAACCAGGTGAGAAGGGGAAAAATCAATGACAGACTAAGACACTTGCAAGACATCGTTCCTGGTTGCTACAAGGTACAATTAATACAATGAAAAATAGAAAATTAAAAAAATAAATAAATAAAAATTGGTTTTATCTGCAATCACAGACGATGGGAATGGCAGTGATGTTAGATGAGATCATTAACTACGTTCAGTCTTTGCAGAATCAGGTGGAGGTGAGTAAGCTTTGCAAAACTACTTATCCAAAAAACTATTTTTGATTCAAATAATAATAGTTTTTTGTCTGAATTTTCTGTTTATGGCAGTTTCTGTCAATGAAGCTCACTGCAGCAAGCTCCTTTTACGACTTCAACTCATAAACAGATGCCTTCGAAACATTGCAGGTGGGCTCTTGCTTCTGCTGTGAAAAAACCAAACAAAAAACAGCTTCTTAATCAAAAAAACTGTTTTTCACCTTAGTTTTTTCATAATTTATTTATTTATTGATTGATTAGAGAGCAAAAGGAGACGATGGAAAAGAAGAAGAGAGATAAGGAGGATTGCTTGCTTCCACTAAAGCTAGGCCCCTCTGAGTTCTGACTTCTCTTTTGGATCTTCTTCCTCTCATTGTCATAGCTCACATGAATCTGCTCCTTCCTTTATTCATAATACCCTTGTTCATAATCTAATTTATTTCTTTTTTTCGATAGTATATTCGAAAAACGTAGGAGCTCGGGCTAATCGACCGCTCGATCGTTCATTTGTATAATTTGCAGCTCAAATCGACATGCAAATGAGTATGGATATCGATTCATTTTTTTTAGGGTTTGAGATATTTAATAGAAGATGTTAAGAGTTCTTCATTGTGTGAGTAGAACATGAAACACTTTGTATCGGGATTTTGGGGCAAAAGACTCGAAACTAACGAATTCAACACCTTTGTACATGAGCTCCAACGATTAAATTTTGAGTCTTTTTTGCAGTGATCGATGTTTTCAAAGATACGAACAATGATTTAAAAGTCTTTGCACGAGACTATGCAAAAGCAATAAACGACGATCAAAAGTAAAATGAAGAATGTAAAATGAAATTCGTCGAGTATCTAGCTTCACGATGTTGTAAAGAAAATGAATATAAATGATTAAATTATCATTCTCCCACAAGCTCGATCTTTTAAAATAATTGATAATTCATCAGACATATACAATCCCGATCCAGTTTTGCTGTCACACTGAACTCAAAGTATTTGTTTAGGTTGCAAGTGGTTATAGTGCATAATTAAGCTAGATTGGTAAGAAAATTGTAAAATAATTTAAGAAATTAAAAGCTAAAAACTCATTAAATAATGAATATAAATTATTAAATTATCTTTTACCCACCAACTAAAATTTTTAAAATAGTTGATAATTCGTCAAACATATACGATCTCAATCCAGTTTTGCAGTCAAGTGAAGTCAAAGTATAGAAGTAAAGGTTGCAAGTGGTTATAGTGCCTAATTAATCTCGATTAGTAAGCTAAATTGTAAAATAATTTAAGAAATTAAAAGCTAAATACTCATCAAATTGAGAAAATCTCAATGATTTTTCTATTTGAAATATTGTGCGATGACCCTTTAAACCGAACATATTAATACTTGTGTGACCCTAGAAACTTCAAAGTATGAGCGAATTTTTGTCACGAAAACTTTAGTGGATCAAATTAGTCATCATAATATGTGCTCCCCACATGTATATGACCGGCATATAATATTTTATTTTTATTTCAATGTGACTAATGATTTTCATTTTGACATCCCTTTATATGTGAAGCAAGTAAACGGGGACCCAGGTTTAGAAACACACATAAAATCTCATTGATGTTGCCAATTCATGAAGAACATGATTGGTGGGAGAGGGCATAACCTGAAACCAGACCTTTTAGATTCTTCTTTGAAAGCTGGTGAGATGCAGTGTATTTGCAGCCATGGAGTTGGAGGAGAGAGAGAGAGAGAGAGAGGACAGCTTGAAATGGGTTAAGAGGCAGCCAAAAGGGAGATGGGTCATCCCAAATTTGATGAAATTTATTGGCTAGAGAGAGAGAGTGCTTGTGATCTTTAATATGAGTGGGAAAAACCAGAACTAAATCGTAAATTAAATTAGAACTGTCTGTTTTAATCTGGTTTTAATTTTAATTTTTAAAAAACTATGATTTATGGATCCGTGTCGGTTTTTTAGAGTAAAAAATCGTGAAACCAAAATCAGAATCGTGGGTCAAAAAAGTTCTAAAATCGAGTAAAATTAGACTCAAACACTAATAAAGTTCTATACAAAATCGCCTAATTACTTAAAATCTGATCCAAATTTAATAAAAAATATAAAATAAAATAAAGTTAAAACTAGAACGAAACCAGAATCGTTGGTTCTTGTGCCGTTTCTGAAAATTCAGAACCGTGAATTCTAGTTCCAATTTTATTTTATAATAAAATCAGACCAAATCGGTCGTGTGTCAACTCCTATCTTTTATTGGCTCAAAGGTCTGGTTGGGGTCTCCCAAATGTGCATGAACAAGGAGAGGTTCAAGGACTCTAGGGCTGTCTCCCATTTCCTCTTCCAATTCTACAGAGAAAAGACAAAAGATTCAATAATTTAGGGCAAGTTCAACGACCCTTCCCCCATTACTAGCATTTGTAGTCGTTGGCGTGTCATAATCCAAAGATAGAATCACACACTTGAAACAAAACCACCCCCGCAGAAAAATAGAGTTATGTTTTGGGATGTGCATGAATCCATGTCTTTCGACATTCTTTCTGCTTTTTTCTGTTCATTTTTCAGGCGATTTGTAACGATTTATGTTCCTTGTTTTGGATAAACTGTTGGATTTCCAAGATTTGTAACACGTTGGAAAGACTCTCCAACGATCGATTGCGATTCAACGGCTCGATCATATTATCTCGGCGAGATCGATATCAATCACTAGCTTAGAGCGTAGTTTTAAGAAACTAATATAGTACGATGTCATTTGTCTCAAATTTCGTTATAGTTAAACTGATTTATTGACCAAACTTAATCTGACTCGAATTTTGGCAAAATATAAAATGAACCGACCCAATTCTATACCAAAAATTACAGGTTCAAACTAGACCAATGGTTCTTTCGGTAGTTAATTGTTTATTTTTAGGAACAAGTTATTAGCTCGTCATGTTATAAATTTAGTATCATGCGCCTACATTTTACGTTAAATAAAAGGATCAATGTACGACTTTTAGATTTATTGAGAGAGTAAAAAATGCACAGTTTACCGATTATTTATATCATTGTCTAATATATATTTTTAGGAAACTTTAAGAAAAATTGTATGAGGAAGGACCGAGGTGCAACTCCACTCGATCCCGACCAAACCATGAAAGGGTAGTTTGTTGTTCGAATCCGACGGGATTTCCAGGATCGAATCACTAATCAGACAAACTCGCTAGCAAATTCGCCTTCGCTCAACCAAGACCAAGATGGGCCGACCTCCACTTGACCAAGTGAAAATAACACTGAAGGTAGTGCTCGTGCGGGTTCACCTCAGTGGTCGATGGATGGTAGATCTGGTAACAAGTGTCGGGGGTTCGAATCCTGCGTTGCCCTAGTGTGAGAGTTGTTACTCCCAATGTTGGGGTAGCTCCTTGGGACATCAGGAAGAATGTCTCACATCTCTGGGCTGCTGAATCACCGTAACTTACCCCTTCATAGCCTGTTGAGCCAGGGTGTGAGGGCCCTGGGGCGAGAGATTTCGCTTTTTGGTAACAATAACACTGAAGGTAGTGATAACTATGTGACCTCAAGAATCGTACATTTATCTAATTAATAAGCAAATTTATATGTTGGTTACGACGAATTTATATATTTTTCTTCTGATTTTATGGCATTAAATTACATTTGGCTGTTTTAACGGAGGACCAAACCAACTCAAACCGACGAGCTTGAGCATAGTAGTATTTCTGGTCTATTTGAAGTTCAATCGAGTCATGTTCGATTTTCGTCTTGGTCTTAAAATTTTAAAATTAAAATATATTAATTTAGTTGTGTTATAAATATTCAAATAATAGATAATCTTTGAATTATAAAATTTTGAATTTTGTAAATCTAGGTTTCGGCAAAGTTTCTTAATCTACTTAAACCTACGAGAAGTATCAATGGCAGCCGTGACATCTGATTCTCTTCTCTCTGCTAAACCTAGATACGCTGTGATTCCCCAGATTTCGACGACGAAGAAGAAAAAATCTGAAGAACAAGCAGCGCAACAAGGTATGACTTCAACGAAAGCCAAATATTGATAATTGTTTGAAGTTCATACAGGTTTCAAAAACCTCTCCAGTAATGGCGGATTTCCAATCTACGCTTCCTCCGACCAAAAAACAGAAACTTTCCGACCGACCTTCGCCGGACTGGTCCAACCTTAACCCTGAACTGCTGGAAATCGTTTTCAAAAAGCTACCATTTGTCGACGTCTATCGCTCTCCGGCAGTATGCTCTTCCTGGCGCTCCGCCGCGAAATCTTACGTATCTTCGCCGTCTTTCACTTCCCGCGTTGGTAAAACTCCATGGCTGGTGCTTCCGACGGCGCAAGACGACGGCGAAGCATCCGATGCAAACTACGGCCGCTTGTACAACTTGTCGGAGAAAAAGGTTTATACAGTGAACAATATTCATGGCGGCGGGTGGTGCATCGGGTCTTCGTTCGGGTGGCAAGTGATTTTGGACGAGAAAGCAAAACCCTATCTTACGAAAGCCTGAGTCTTGATCAAAAGAGCGATAATCGATTCATCTTTCGAGGTTTACGAGGTCGTGCAGCTATAGTTTCCATCGGAGATCGAGTCTTGTTTCTGGGTGGGAATCAATCGGTGTCCATCTCCGGCGACGGCCCGCCGGAGTGCAAGGAGGATTGTATTTATTTCCCGTGTCATGACATGGGTTGCTATATCATGAAAGATGGATCAATTAGTCCACGACCGCCGTGGAAAATCTCTCCGCCGCCGTTCTTCATATTTCCAACTCTGTCGCGAAGGTCACGCAAAAAGTAGAGTTAAAATCAGTTCGGTTCAATATAGAGTATAGTTTGAGGTTGAACCGATATAGGTTCGGTTTTAAATTTAGAAAACCAAATTCACTGTAACTTCAACTTTTTGGTTCGATTCAATATTGGTTTTCGGTTTGGTTTCGATATTGGATGTGGTATTAAATTAGCTATTTTTATTTATTTTTTATTTATAAATTAAATCGAATAACATTAAGATATTCTGATAAAGTTAAGTAGCAAGGCTAAATTCTTTATGGTGCTTATCATATTAGTTTTACACGATCAATTTTCTTTTAAAATTAATAAAAATTAAGAAATCATAGTACAAAATTCAACCATAAATTTATTACATTTAATGATTATTTATTTGATATTGAATATCAAATATTTAAATTTGAAAAATAAAATTTAAACTTAATGTTAGTCGCTAATTGAAAATATAAAAAAAAACGGCAACTGGTCCAATAAATTATTCTCTCATTTATTAGTTATTATTAAATATATTCCAAATTTTGTTGTTACGTTCAAATAAAAAAGAAATTCATCGTTAGATCATCGATTTATAAAATGTAACGAATTTTACGACTCAAATGTCAGTGTCTAAATACATGTTTGATTAAATGTTAGTGGGTGTCGATGTTTTCCGTGTTCTCGAAAGTAGGAATACCAATATGATTATTTATTTTTTAAACTATTTATATGATTTTTAGAAGCCAATAATTAAATAAATCAGATTTATATAAGAGAATTAATAAATAAATTTCCTGAAATATATTAAAATTATTTCATGAGATTTGAATTATTAGACCAGAATCTCACCCACCCCATTTCTGGTCTACAGACTACAAGTAGTACGCGAAACCAAACAGACCAAACTCGTAATAAAAGCCAATGGCATAATAGGAAATAAATTGATCTTTTGTGGACATTAAGGTAATTTGGAGAAGAAAATATCAACGGTGTGGATTGGTCAGACCACAGACCAGAGTGATGGGTCCCCTATTTCGTAGAGCAGCGGCAACCGGACGATTCGGTCAATTAATTGTGCCGCGCCAGATAGGGACCGTTGGTGCCGCGTGGCAACGGAGGCAGACAGGGGTAGTAACGGAAGAAAAGATTGACGCCGCCAGTTGGACAGCTTGAATTTGTGGGTGGGAGTGGGGCAGAAAGACGGTTTTACCCACAATATTAAACTAAAAATAAAACAGCGGGAGCGGTGGGGCCGGGCGGACGTGAGAGGAGGATTTAAAAATAGTTAAATGGATTGCATGGGACTTTTTTATTTTTAAAATTAAAAAAATAAAAACAACGTGTCTAAAGCCCTCTGTCTCCTTGTTCAAAGTCAAACATTCAAACCCCGTTGGTCATCTCTCGCTCTCTCTTTCTCTCTCCTGCGACTATATATAGTCCTTTTCTCTGTCTGGTTCGAATTCATCTTACTGAATCTCGGCTTCTCTCTCTCTCTCAGTGGTATTCTGTTTCTGTCGTGATTGGTTATTGAAGCGAGGAGCTTTTGGTTTTAAGAAAAGCATTGGTGTTCTATTCGTGTCTGCGCGATGGAGGGTTCCGGCGAAAAAACAAAGCGAGCACGGGAGGACCTGGGTGTCTCGCCGGCTAACATGCCGGAAACAAAGCGTCTTCGTCTGGACTCCGATGATTCTGACGTCAAATTCCATTTCGAATCCCCGGATAGTGAACAGATTGGGGTCAACTCTGGAGACTTCTCCTTGGAGTTGCCGGAAGTGAAAACCATGGAGGATGATCTGCTGAAAATTCTTGACGATTCCGACTCGGCGAACTCGCCTATCCAAGGACTCGACTCCGTGATCAGAAGTTTGGAGGAAGAAATCCATCTTCCACAGGTAGGAGATGAAGCGCCGACTGCCTCGGGTTGGTCTCTGCTGGAACTCGGTTATCTTTTTGGAGCGTCCGACGATGAGCTTGGCATCCCCCCGACGGTCGAACTGGAAGAAGAGGGCGAGAACGATGTGTTTGATTTTCAGGCGTTGAACTCATTGGCGCCAGGCAATTTCGCCGGGATTCCCAGTTACGACGCGTTCGATATCGGACAAGGATTCGAATTTGGCCGGTGGAGCATCGAGGACGGAGATTTTGTGGCGTTAGATGGTCTGTTCGATTTCACAGATACGGCTTCCGAATTTAGTTTTCGGACCGAGTCGCTATCGGCTATGTAGAAACGTCTCGGGAAAACGTGGTTTTGTATGTCAGTAGAGTGCACAGCGAATGGTCAGTGATATTGCCAAGTAGCCTTTATGTGCTCTAGTTTTCCTATAAAAGACCTCACTATATTCACTTAAACTCATACCACTTAGCCATTTAGGCAAAGGCAAAGTTTGTTGGTTGTGTCAACAATTATCTTGTGACAGAAGCTTGGAAGGCCAATTCATGATTGAATGTCGTGGTTAGAGTGTTGGATGAACTGTAAGACTAGAGTATGCATCTCTACAATCAATAATTGGTTTTGGTATGAGTGGTTGTCCTTGAAGTCATACAAGTTGTATGAGAGCTAAGGTCATGTTTTCGACTCCTATTGAAGGCATTTGCTAAATCAGTAACTGGGGGGATATTGTTGGTCAGGTGGCAGTAATTATCTCAAGGCAGAGACTTGGAGGGCCAAGTCACAATCTAATATCGTGAGCGCTTGGAATATTGAATGCACTATAAGACTAGGTTATGCATCGTTACTATTATCAATTAATTTTAGTAGGAATGGTTGCACATGAGGTCTTACAAAGTTTATGATAGTTATTTTGCAAGATGAAGGCAAGTTCGAGCAGTTAGTTGAAATATGTTGTCTCGGCTACAAAGATAGAGCCAAATGCATAAGCAACTATGAATTAGTCATATGAGCCGATATATTTTGAGGATTCGTTGGCCAGGTGTCAACAATTGTTTCATGACGGAGGCTTAGAAGGTTAAGTCACAATCATATGACGTAGGCTCTTGGAGTGTTGAATGCACTATAAGGCTAGGATATGCATTTTTATTATCACCAATTAGTTTAGATGTGTTGAATGCACTATAAGGCTAGGGTATGCATCTCTACTATCACCAATTAGTTTAGATAGAAATGGTTGCGCTGAAGTCTAAAAAAGTTTATGAAAGTTTTTTTGGAAAGCAAGTTTGAACAATTAGTGAAAATATGATGTCTCGGTTGCAAGATAGAACTAGATGCATAAGGAAATATGAATTAGTCGTATGAGCCGATATATTATCAGGAGTCGATGGTGAAAACAATATCGATTGTTGGTAATTTTTGAGCGTACGATAATGAGCATGATGTGGAGGTTTAATTCTCGACAGACGATGCAAATAACAAGGTCATGGCTGCGCCACTCCATTCAGACGATAATGACTAGAATGAATACTTAACTTAGCCACAGTCAGATGTTGTTGAAGAGCAAATTGTATTTAGGAAACAGTACGCTTATATCAAAGATATTAGAGACAAAATTAGTCAATATGCATTAACGAATGAGCAAGGGTGAGACTAAAAAAATGATACTTGTCTAAGTTAAAGTAACGATACATGTATCTACCTAGTAAGGTCTCAAGTTTTTTTATTAATAATATGAATTGGTATTAATGACTAGTAAATGATCAAAGCTTCGTATTTTTCTTGTTTAGTATAATTCTAGTTCTTAAAACTACAAGTGGGCACTTCTCTATACACCGTGGTTTCCAAATTAGTCC
Organism: Begonia fuchsioides; assembly: GCA_003255005.1. NCBI lineage: Eukaryota > Viridiplantae > Streptophyta > Magnoliopsida > Cucurbitales > Begoniaceae > Begonia > Begonia fuchsioides. The sequence continues at coordinate 49,309 of QAOC01034307.1, read as the reverse complement.
GTCAATATCGACCCACTGGGTCGCCTTGGAATCGTGAGACTAACTCATCATTCCATGCAACAGAGGAATCTGTCGACTGATGATGAAGAAGAAGACTCGTGCCGATTGCACGCAACTAGTCGCTTGTGTTTCACATGAGGGCGATCTCGCTAGAAACTCGGGCTACCATAGAGCTAATCGTGGTTGCAAAGTGTAGTTAAAAACGAGCAATTGTGAGGGTTTAGGAAACGGTAAAAGGTTTAACTTGGAGACTAAGGTAGGGTTTTGATTGAATTGAGGAAACAAAAGAATTCAATGACATGCACGTGACTGAACCGTGACCAAATTGAGAAACTCGCGTGTTCCAATTTTTGGTCTACGTCATCTTCAACTATGTATATATTTGACTTTTTGGTAGGTCAAAAGTTGACTTGGAATTCCATTCCATGTATTTATTATTATTATTTTTTTATAAATTAAATACCATTATTAGTTTGCTAAATTCAAATTCTACTTCGTTTCTCTACAAATACAACCCATAAATTATTAAACTTCATAATTATTTAAAAATAAATCCTTTTATTATGATTAAAAAGAATAGTATATCATAAGTTGGTAGGCAGTAAATTTTAGGAGTAGGTAAAATCAGACTTGAATAACAAATCTGATTAGAATTGTCTGTTTTAATTTAATTTTAATTTTAATTTTTAAGAAATTATGATTTATAGGCTAATTCCAATCTTTTTAAGAGTAAAAAACTATGAAGCCGGAACTGAGATCGTATGTAAAAAAAGTTCTAAAAATCAATTAAAACAAAATCTTAACTTTAATCAATTCTGATATAAATCTTAAAATTAGTTATAAACTTATTCAATTACTTATAACTCGACTTAAATATAATAAAAATATATATATTTTTAGTATTATATATATTAATTCTTTTAAATAAAAAATTAAATTAGGTTAAAATTGAAATCGCACAAGAACCGTTGATTTCAGTGTCGATTCTAAAAATACAAATTCGTGAATTTTAATTCTAATTTTATTTGAAAATAAAATCAAAGTGTATCAGCAGCACGTGTCCTTGTACACCTAAGACACATGTTTAACACAAAGCTTATTATTTCGTTAATCCTCCACTGATTAACAATGAGTCTGAACCCACTCGCCCATTTGAAAAGTTAGTCAACACCAAAACCGAAAGTGAGTCAACTGCATCCCCGTCAAACCCCACAGAATCTCTGTATAAATTTGCGCACTCTGCTACGATTTTAGTATCACCACATCTCTCTCTCTAAGAAGATACAGTTATCGCTCCGATGGTTTCAGAGAAGAGCTTGAGCCCAGTTTTCGACTTCCCGAAGAAGAAAGTACGAGGCTTGGTTGCTTCCATATCAGTCATGGTGAGCCTCTGGGCAAAGCGAGCTAACAGGCTATCGAGGAAAATGAAGATGATAAGCAACACGGCGGTGACTTTGGTTAATCAGAAGAAGAACGACGACGGGACCGGAAAACTGAAACGCCGGGAAGAAGAGTGGGGAGACGGTGGGGTATGGCAAAGGGCGATCATGATGGGGGATAAGTGTCAGCCGTTGGATTTCTCCGGGGTGATTAGCTATGACTGTGACGGGAAGCAAATGATCCAAGCTCCTCGACGTACGCCTACAGCCAGTCCGTTGCGGGTTATCTGACCAGAGCTTGAGCTGCTACTTGATTCAGACGGTGACACAGTTCCTTCACGGATGGACGTGATTGGCTGGTTCAGTTCATGTTTTTTTTCTTTACTATGGTCAGATTTTGGAACACGGTTCATCATATAGATCATATTTTTAGTTCATGACCTGTTTTAATTTAATTATTAAAATCTTCGAGCGAATTTAGTAATCTTTCTATGCAATTTGAGTTTGTTAAAAGGTTTATCGATGAAGTTTGAAATGCAAGATATGGAGTTGAAACGTATGACTTGTCGAAAATTTGTTGTATTTATGTCGAGGGTGGCGTATAAATCAACAAAAATGGAGGAATAAGCATATCTAACCGAACAAAACAATCTGTTCCGGTTCTAGTTTGGTTTCAATTTTAATTATTATTTAATTATTTATTATATTTATTATATCAATTACAGATCGACAAGTGAACATGTAAATAAAGAAATATTATATGACACCGCCCAAATCTGAATACTTACATTTTTTTGCTATTATAGAGTGTCCTCCAAACAGGCTCTTGGATAAGTTTTCTTGTTTCCTATTCGTAACCTATTGCCTTGTCGCATTCTAAGGCGATTCAAACCGACCCAGAAGCCATTTCTTTGAGCAGGAAGGTCATTGGTGCAGTAAGCTCGATCACGAGGGCCGGGGCGAAGAGGGGTTCCTCTGGAATCCGAAATTCACTTGGCCCGGCCAAGATCCGAAGAGGTTTCTGACAACTTTGGAGCCAATACCCGGATGAGTGTTCAGACTATTTCGAAGACTTGACAGTGCTATAACTTGTTGAAGTTTCTTCTTTGGAGCTTGTGCTTGTGATTCTTCTGCAAAGTCTTTGCCTTTCTCTTCATCTTCCTCGTTTCCAACCTTTTTAGTCCACTGGAACTCTGGAAGTGCCTTCTGGATGCTGAGCTTTGCAAAGACCTAGCCATGGCTGTCTTCATCCTGACAAAAGAAGCACAACCTGTCCCACCATCTGTTTTAGGAAAGAAGGCAGAGAGAGAGAGAGAGAGAGATTTAAGGAGGCAAGAGCTCTGTTCTTTCAGAGAGTTAAAGCTTCAAACTTGAAATCCAAAGCAGTAAAATCACATGTATTTGTACATTTAACAGACTCCAAGAACCCAACAAAATTGAAGTTTCAATTCAATAGCATTAAAAGATGGGCACGATCCTATCAAGCACTAAATTCATCTTAACGTCATAAGCAAATAAGCTGGAGATGTACCTGAATTTCACGCCCATTGCAGGTTACTTGGTCTACGTTTTTCTTACCCGAGAAACTGACACCTGGCTTGTACCGGCCTTTAACTTTCGACAACAAAGGATTCATTCAAACATCAATTTGTTGGTCACCAACTGTGCCTGTTCATATAAAACAGACATAAATCAGAGAGAGGGCCCTTAACAACCGTTCTGTAATTATAAGTTCGTAAATGAAGAGAGAAGACCAGAAATCTCCAAAAAAAAACAAGGAACCAAATCACTTTCATAGATATCACTGATCAAATATTCATACAAACAGATAAAAGGGTCGAACATTTTTAATAAACTTTCCCTAATCAACATCTATAAACATGAATACATAGATCATAATATGGCCATTACTAATTAGTCAAAGGTTTTATGTACACACAAGAGATAATCAAGAAAAATTAAGCACATGCATTAGATCCTAAAGTTAGCTCTCTAAACTTTGGTTCGACTCCGGTTGCTTTTCAGAAGCAACACCACCATTCATTCTTGCACGAGCCTCGGCGAACATTCTCTGCTGCTCAGCCAATGCTTCTTCCTCTGACATTTTGGCCCCAATGCTCCACTTCCCACTTTTTAAAGAGTCTTGCTGAAGAAATTTTCGAAAAGGAAAAAACTAGGGGAATTAAAATAATGCGAGTTAAAAATAATTAGGAAGTATGGTTTTTTTAGTAGTTTATACCACAGTTTCAAGCTTGTGTTGTTCATAAGCTGCAAACACTTCTTCAATGTAATCACCAAACCCAAGCACCTGGTTCGAAATGAAACTATCAACACATGGGTCTTAAAAGACGCATAATTACCAACTTTATGCAACTAACGTACTATAAGGACTGTAAAGATGTTGTGAAACTTAATAAAATGCTGATGTTTTATCTAAATTTATAAAAAAATTCAAATTCCTACCCAAAAAATCACGGGATAATTAAATTCAAACTATGAAAACAGTAGATAAATAATGATCATTCCATTAAAAGAAAAGACAAATCTATCTAATCATGTCACATAAAACAAAAATCTGGCTGAATCAATACCTCCAAAGCCTTGAGCACATGCTCAGGTGCGATGGTTCGTCTCTCTTCTCTGTTGCAAACTTCATTTGACTCTGATGATACAAGATTTATGAACTCTGCCAGATGATAGAATAAAGAAGAAAGGCATTCTCCAGTGAGAAAATAGGTGAAAAGGTGAAATAAAAGACCATGTGATCACAAAAACTATCTACAAGCTTATAGCAAGGAGTATATCAGAATACAACAATGTTCTGAGAAATAAGTGAACAGAGAATATAAGGAGGATGCTACATGATATCTGATTCACCGTGCCTTGTCGGATGTATTGATAAATTATTCATCTGTTCAATAGTTTATCATGCATTATTATATTTTCATAGGAAGATAATAGCTGCAAACATTGTCACCATTAAAGTATGATCAGTTTAGGAAAAATACACATTCAATGCTAGAACATGGAAATTTTTCAGATGTTTTTCGTGTGAGACAACAAGAGAAGCAAAAAGCAGACACGGAAAAAATACATACACAGTGATTGTTCCCTCACCTACACAACACTCGATTAGAAGATCTTGAGCATCCCTTGCTACACGCACATCAGGTGGGAGCATTTCCTTGATAATTTTGGTCATTGTTGCTGATTTAAGTAGATCAGGTAAACAAACCATTAGAGCAACTACAGCAAAGTAACTCCTTGGCCATTTCAAATGAATGAAAGCAAGAACTTCCAAATGATATGGACATGTAATAGTTTGTTATAGAGACTACACAATCATAAGTGGGGGCACAAATATGGTTACATCGTGAAGCACTGCATTCAATTTCATCAACACTGTACTTGTTGTCTTACATTTCCAGTGGCCAAGTTTAAATTGCTCCCCTCGTGTAATAAACAACTAAAAACAAAAAAAGAATAACTTAAAATAAAGTTGAAAATAAGAGGATTCGTCACACCCAACGCTAACTCAAGCAGATTAAGTATTCTAGAATTAGTCATACAACATGAGAACGGTTCAAGAATGCACGATGAGTAACAAACATAGATCCTTTCCATTTCTTCAATGAAAAGTAATTTGCGCAAGAAGCTGTAACCCAGCAAAGAATTTTACAAAAAAAAATCTTATCACAAATAATTGACTCAATCATGTGAATCTTATCACAAATAATTTACTCTATCCTGTGAATAATTATGTGTCACCTTCTCCACCGCTAATTTATGAACATTACTCATAATCTGAAATCAAGTTCCACCACCAACACAGAACTCCAGTGCTTGCAGACAATTGGAAATCCCCCTAATAAATTAAAAGTTATCTCAATCAAGAGGCCTGATGGTGGTGGCACCACACATTTTCACCAAGTTCTTATTTGGCGAAAATCATACCAATTTTTAGTATGGAACAGTAAATTTGCTACCTGAATAATTAAATGAATTAAATAACACAGCACAAACGTATCCAACACAATTACCATACATTTCCTAAACAGGCAAACGCTAATTCTATCCTACCGGAAAAAAATAATAAAGTAACGAAAAAATTACCTTTTGGAAGCGAAGCGTCGTCCTTGGATTTACCAACTATGTCAACCGGTTCCATCCTTTGAATCGATTACCAAAATCAATCTGTAAGAACATAACCAACGCATACATGCACCAAAGAAATTGATTATTAAACCTAACAAAAGAACAAATCACAAAAAAGGAAAGCGTAAGATTTGAGAACAACCGATAAATTAAGCAGGGTTGAAAAAGGAATACATCAAAATCAGTGCGAAAAGACGATTATTCAACCGATGGAGGATCCCCGCAGGAACAAGATGAGGAGAAGGAATCAGAAATTAGATATCTCAGTGAAGGGGATCGAGGAGGTTTTTTCTGGATAAGAGAGACGGCTCCCGCTCGCAGGCGATTAGGGCAAAGAAAGTCTTCCTTCCGAACGCACGTCGATTCGTTGGCGACACGCGCAGCGTACTGCGCGTCTGTTTAAATCTTGAATTTTGGGATTGCGCCTTTAACTTAACGGCCCGGTTCTTCTGGGTTTGACTACTAATCACCGTTGAACCGGTCCAATACAGATGTCACTCAAGCCTCACATTTGCATTATCACATAATTCCAGTTTCCATGCTATCAATTTCTTTCGAATAATTCTACGTATATTTTCTTGTTCCACCTAATAAAAATATACATTAATGTATCAAATAATAATTTATAAAATAAATATAATAAATAATTATTTTTAATTTATTAAATTAATTATACTTTAATTATATGGTTTTATGCTCGGTATTGTAACAAATGATTAGAGTAAAGAGTTTAGCCATTGTTTTTTGCTAGTTTTAGTGACTCATTCATTGCGTTATTAGGTAAAGATCAATTCAAACCCCTGTAGTCAGAGATATTTTTGTAATAAAATAAAAAGATTTTAATTGTATCAGTGAATAATAATAAATTTATTTTCTTAATATATCATCTTATTATACACACTGACGTATTTGATTGTAATTGATCTAGTTAAATTAAATTTAAACTATTATTCATAATATTTATAGCAACAATCACAACCCACTATATTAACATGTATAATAAGATAGTAAATTAAGAAGGTAAACCTAATATTATTCTTATATTAATTGATATCTCAAAGTCTGAGTATTTTTCAATTAATACTTTATGTTTTTAATTTATCAATTAACGCTTCATAATTCAACTTATTATCAATGGACATTATATCGTTAAATCTAAGTTAATTGGGTCTCTTTCAAAATGTTAATTTTGAATTTTTTTTTTGTTTTCTCTATTTTTCTCGATAAAATGATCGAGAGTGAAAAAGTAGATCAAAAATTAAAATTAAAATTTAAAAATTTAAAAATTAAAATGAAAATTTAAAATTTAAAAATGTAAATTAAAATTTAAAAATTTAAATTAAAATTTAAAAATTTAAATGTACATTATGCCGTGTTGTATAAAAAAAATTAAAGTATTAATTATTAGAAAATTTTGTTCACGGCCAATAATCTCTAGTGAAATTAATCTATAAATAAATGAAAGTTTTATCTTAAATTTAAATATATTTAAGTATTTGGTTTGTCTGCAGGTAAGACCAGCTTAAACGTTTACGCTTGGCTTTAATGTGCTAACACGTGTAATCGTACTGTAGTGCAGACCTTTCGCTTTTAAACCCTAGAGATTCAGGGGTTTAAAGAAACCCTATAGCGCTTCTCTCCAGTCCCAGTTACTGTAAATTCGTTTCCGAGGAAGAAGAGCGAGGGAGATGGGAAGCGATAGCGCGAACGAGAAGTCCATTCAGAAGGAGAGTGTGAGGAAAAAGATGTTGAATCTGACTCCCATTGCCAAACCACTCGCCGGGAAGAAGCTCAGCAAGCGTACACTCAAGCTCGTCCGAAGAGGTATTTCATCTGGTTTCTGGGGCATATGAGGGAAAATAAAGGAATTTTCTCATCATCAATTCGTGTTGGTTCATTTTTTTTTTTTTATATTTGGGAGCGTGATTTTACTGCCGGGAAGTGCAGCTCTCGATTACTTGGATGAAATCTGGAGATTAGTATTATTGTTTAAATTTTCTCCCAGCTGCTGAGCACAAATGCTTAAAGCGTGGTGTGAAGGAGGTCGTTAAAAGCATAAGGCGCGGCCAAAAGGGGTAATTATAATTTTGGGGGAGTCTTTCTTTGTTGCAACGGTTGTTGACGATATGAAGTGAAAATTAATTTGTCACATTTTGAGATTTGAAAATTATATTCTCAATTTATTTCACTTTTTTTGTGGGTGTTTATCCATTTGCTTGCATACCTGCAGGTTTTGTGTAATAGCTGGTAACATATCGCCAATCGATGTTATCACCCATGTTCCAATCTTATGTGAAGAGGCTGATATTCCATATGTATATGTTGCTTCAAAGGAAGTAAGTTTAAACTCTTCTCAAGTCTTCTTTACCATTCCATGCCATATCTTACTTATTCTTGGTTAATTATGACCTCTCTCAATCTCTCCTATATAACGAATCCTTGCTGTTGGACTTGGGTGATCAATTCATATTTAATGAATCATATACTGAACAAATTATGCATGTTCTGTTTTTTCTTTTTCTTTTTGAGAACTCTTGGATGAAAGAAGGATTGTGCTGTAATTCCATTGATACCTTTAGAGATGAACTGGTTAAAATACGAAGACATGGAAAAAAAGGCGCAAGGAAACATTTTTCTGTATTTTCGTCATAATTAATGTATTTGTCTTATTCAATCTACTCCAACAAATTAGCTCCACTCAATAGAACTAACACGTCATTGTTTGCCTATTACATTCTTAGAGATGTTATATATTTGTGTTTGCTCATGCTCGACCGAACTTTATATCAAGCTCACAATATTATTGGACTGATTCTCTTTCTTTCAGGATCTTGCTAGTGCAGGGGTAACCAAGAGGCCTACATGTTGTGTTCTTGTTCAAACTAAGCCAAACAAGGGAGAGCTAGCTCAGGGGGATCAAGATAAGCTCAAGGCAGAGTATACACAGGTTGTTGCAGAAGTGTCTGAGCTAGCAACTACTCTTTTTTGAATTTCACCATCTATTTCTTGTGAACTTCCATGGATCTACACAATCTGCATCTATGCAAGCTCAGATATGTATTTTATTCAGCCAAAGCTATCCAATTGAGTGTTTTCTCTAATGTCATGTGATCCAGATTTCATGTTTCTTTCTCATTCTAAAATTGAAACCATCTGAGATGGACATAAAAATCGAGAAGAGTTGAGATGCTAATGCTTTTCAAAGCTAACCCTGAATAAGTTTTACAATAATTGTGGTTTTTCAGCTTTTTCTGTGATTGAAAATTCAATAAATTGCTAATCTGAATCTAAAATAACATATCTAGAAGCATCTCTTGCACTACATTGCATTTCACGAGTAATTTCGTGATTTCTGCCTTATATTACGGCAGTAAAAGGCTGCTTTTTGTACACAATCTGAGCTGATTCGAGTAAGCAACTGTGTTACTTGTACGAATTTAGAGCCTTGAACAATAGAACTCCAATACCACCAATTGCCAGCGTCAGAATAAGTGGGGTAGTTATGGCTTCGAGGTCTGCTGCTCTGCTTGTTCCGCCCGATCTTGCATCACGAAACCTCTCGCCAGACGATTGACAAAGAATATTGCTCATACTATCGATTTGATGCATGATTTGAAAAATGTGGTGGGACTCGACCTGGCGATTTTGATCAAGTTGTGAAATTAAACCAGAATGTAGGTCGAAAAATAACTCAAAAACAAATAAAATGCTACTCAAAATCAAATAAAACTAGATATAAATTCAAAAACATGTTCTAAACTCGGAGAGATTATTAAAATCTGACTCAAATATAATAAAAAATATATTTATTTTTATAGTTTTTAAAGAATATGGAACCGGAGCAAAATAAACTCGAACTGCGACGTAGGAAAATTTGTATGTCTGCTCATACCTCGTCCACCAAAGCAGACTCCTTGGCCAGTTGAGAAGAAGATGAGGAATGGGGAAGTAGTGATCCAGCCAGTGAACCATTGCTCAAATTCGATGCGAAATATGAAGCCGGTCCCAACCCATTACAGGTCTCGGGATGCAGAGCCAAGTTCTGTTGGCTACCCGAAACTCGCTTGTTTGAAAACTTGGAATTTAACTCTTCAATACGAGATGTAAACTCTTCCATTCTTTCGTTTAGAGTCGAAATTTGTTCCGAAAGCTGAGTGATGACCCCCTGAAAGTAGTAAAAGACCAGCTTTTTTTTCTTGTTTCTAAGCAAGAAATGATATATAAAAAGCACAATAGGTTTCAAAATGGACCTGGTTTGTGAGTGTCGCAGGTGATTCAAGGGCTCTGCCATCAAACCTTCTATTATTTACAGCAAGTTTTGTAAGCTTGGGAAGGCTTCTTTCCCTCTGATTGGAGTATGATTGTGACATTCCACTATCCATTTCATAAACATAGAAAACACTGAAATATTTAAAAAATAATAATTATTATTATTTCTCCAAGCTCTTTTATAATTACCTTTATAAATTTAAAGTATCATCTGAAAAATGATCATATTATAAAGTATCAATTGATATAATTAAAAATTTAAGATGTCACTTGAAAAATACTCATAATTAAAATGTGTCTATTGATAATTACCTTTAATTTTAATGTTGCAATGACTATCTAAAACGGTTAATTTTCCTCATGTCATGAAAACAATATTTGTCCGAATATCGGTCACATTACAACATTTCTGTCAAAATTTAAAAAAAAAACTATATTATGGTGTCAATGAACTATAGTACCTTTTGAGATACTTTGTTCTCCTATCTGCGGAAGCTCGGGAAAGCGCTTCTTTTGGGCTTGAAGCATCATTAATGCTGAGCTTTGTTTACAAATCATCTGGCAAAGCCTGGAAGGCGAGATTTTTAACCCCTGCATAAGAATTCATTTGAAAAATCAGATGGGAAAAGGCTTACCAATAACATCATTTACAAGCTTCTCCAGCTGAATTTGTTCTATGTAAGTTCTAGGAATGTACAACCCATCTAAACCAAGCTGCTCCGCAATATGTTTCACGTACGATCGATCTCTTCCTTGCACCTTCAAATCAGAGTTGGCAAATCATAAATGAATTCTTTCTCTAATTTGGATCTTGATGTAGTACAACAATCGAATTATTTAGAATTAGTATTTCTTATTCAATCAGGATTAATAATTCTTTTTAGATTAATATTTTTAATTCGTTTAAGATCAATTATCACCTAAATTTCATAGAAACTAGGTT
>QAOC01034307.1:21855-38345 GCA_003255005.1 Begonia fuchsioides | reverse complement strand
TTTGCACGTGGTCGATTCACGTTAAAATTAACCGGAATAATTGACGGAAGATAAAAATCGTATTTTCCTCATAGTTCAAGGTATTGGATTGAACGTTTTTTAGTTCGTTCTAATATCTGTAATTTACCCCATAGTATAGGCCATTAAAAGCATTTTGCCCTTTTTCTTATGATGAAATTTTCCTTTATTACGTAATAATTATATATATATATATATATATTTAATATTTCATAGGTGTCCACGTATGAGTATGACCTTCCTGGCATCCGGCGTTCATAAAAGGGTAAAAACTAAAACCCTACGCTGCTCGTTTTTTAGGGTTTAGTCTGGTGCCGAGAAAGAAGGTAAGCCTCAAATCCCTCCGCCTCTAAATATTTTTTTTCTTTTATTTAGCTATCATTTCTAACTGTTGGTTGCTGATTTGAGTCCAACTGCGTATGTTTGTGTTTTGATTTTGTTCATGAGATGTCTTGGTGCAATTATTTTTTCGTCTTTATTTTTGCTGTTGCTTGCTCAGAAGTGGTCGATTTCTACTGCTTAAGTGTGTATCGAAGTGTTAGTATATAGTGTTTTGTTAATTTCTCGAGTGTTGAGGATTGACCGAGTGGCTCCGGCGAGTTATAAAGTTTAGTATTCTTTGCTTTTGATGTTCCAATGACTGCGCTCTTTTTGAACTAATTTTAGCTTCGTATTTTCTGGGAGTAATCGCAATGAATTCATTGTTCTGAGATAGACTGGACTGAGCGTAGTTTTGGTTTTCAAATCGAGTTTGAGAACTTTCGTTTTGGTTGTCATGTATGATGAAACTGCGAAAGGGGACTAGATGGAGTGAAATTTTTTTATGTAAAAGAATTTTTGTTGATCCTTAATTTCTTTGTGCAGATTGTTACTATGGCATTCTTAAGTAAACTTGGCAGTGTACTCAAGCAGAGTACCACCCAGCAAATTATTTCAAATCCGCAGTCTTCTAAGTTGGGTCTCTTTCAAGCTATAAGATTAATGTCAAGTTCGAAGCTCTTTGTTGGAGGTAATGGAAATTTCATTTTTCACCTTTAATATGATGAATCTGATGATCAATGACAAAATGATAGTTCCTTTTTCTGGAATATTTTCTTGTAGGTCTTTCGTATGGCACGGATGACCAAAGCTTGAGTGAAGCTTTCACTAAGTACGGTGAAGTAATTGAAGGTATTTAGAATTAATTACATATATGAAGATAATGATTGCTTTTCTTTTTTCTCTCCTAGTATCCTTATTGGTTTCTCTGATAGCTTATACTGATTTTTTTATATTCATTCAGCGAGAATTATTATGGATCGCGAAACTGGAAGATCTAGGGGATTTGGATTCGTCACATACACCTCAAATGAAGAGGCATCCAGTGCCATCCAGGCCTTGGATGGACAGGTAATGTTTTACTGTTCTTGCTTGTTTTTTCTGCAGAAAAAGTGACACCGTTCGTTTTAGTGATGACTTGTAAGAAATGGTATATTTTCATTGTTCCATACTAGTTGTAGTTTAAAGATGATTATGTTAATTTTACCTGCTTTGTTGCACCACCAACATCATTAAATTATCGCAATGTCCATTATTTAGGCAATAATTTCCTTTGCTATAGCTACATAGTGCATACTAATGTACTTTGAAGCTGTTGGTTAGAGAATACAGAAATAGAGGCACTTCCACTTCTTATCTGTGGTCTTCTACGAAACCTATACCCTATTTTATTTTATCTTAATCTGAGGCAATATACTTAGCAGTTTTGCCCCTTGCATCTTCACTCATAGTCTTTTCTTATTTCCTTGTGTAAAAAATTATTTCTGCCAGGATCTTCATGGTAGACGAGTGAGGGTAAATTATGCTACTGAAAGGACTGGCGGCGGCGGAGGCTATGGTGGCGGAGGCTATGGCGGCGGAGGCTATGGTGGCGGAGGCTATGGCGGCGGAGGCTATGGCGGCGGAGGCTATGATGGTGGGAGTGGAGGTTATGGTGGTGGTGAAGGCCGAGGGAGCGGAGAAAGTTATGGCAGTGGAGGATCAGGTGGCGGTTTTGGTGGAAATGATGTTGGATATAACGCAAGCGGTAATGTTTCGAGTGGAAACTCTTTCGGGAGTGTAAGTGAATTCAGCCAGAGCTCCGGCGTAAGTCATGATAAAAGAGATCGAAATGATAACATTGGAACCAGCAATTGGGATGACAAAGATGATGGGGATGAGGATGAAGACGACGACGATGATTTTGCGAAGAGAGCATGATGAACAATGAAGCCTCCACGGTAGATTTGCTCCGAACCAAGTACTTCATGAATGCTCTCTTTGGTTTCTTGCTTTTATTTTCGAACTATTTTATGACTGTTTCCGGTTCTATTCTAGTTTAAGATGATTTTATTTTATATTTAAAAAAATTAAAATATAACAATAAAATATATATTTTTTATTATATTTAGATCGAGTTTTAAGTAACTGAGCAGGTTTATATATCTAATTTTAAGATCTATATCAAATTTAATTAAAGTTTGAGTTGAGTTTTACTTGATTTTATAACTTTTTTGACCAATGGTCTCGGTTTCGGTTTCATAATTTTTTACTCTTAAAAATCGGTACCAGTTCATAAATTATGGTTTTTAAAAATTAAAACCAAGATTGAATTACAACTGGCGGTTCTGCGGTTTACAGCTCCAGCTCGGTTTTGTCCACCTCTACTCTAAATGCTTGTTATTTGGTAGGTCTGCTCCAATTGTTTTTTGATCTCATTTGATTGTGTTCTCTTCTTTCTTATTCGATTAATCGAGAGATTCAGGGGACCTATAAGAAGATTGATTAAGGATTGAAGATGTGAGAGCAATCAAAATCAGAGCTTAGCTCGACCATCTACGAAACATCACCGGAATTACACAGCAACCCGAATGTCCTCAAACCTTGTCGGTACAGGTGCATTAAGCAGTGGAACAAAAATGAAACAAAGGTGTTCCGAAGTCTGGACCCACCATTGCTGTCGTCGGGATTGAAACCCGCTCCAGGTCGAGTTGTGATTGTTTTTACTAAACTTAACAAGCTAAGTTAACTAAAGATGGTTTATCGATTATAACCGAACGATATTCGAAATTTCTCGTGTTAAAATGGTCCTACTTATAAAATTTATACCCAAAGTTGGTAGCTAACTATTGTATCCAATTGTATATTATTATACATTTTATCAATTTAAAAAAAAAAATTGTAGAAGTGGAATTTTCTTGTTTGACTTTACTCTAAATCCATCTATATATTAGTGAAATTAAAATCCTAAATTGGCGTGCTATAATAATTTAAAATTGCAATTTGAAATATAAAAAGACTAAATTGGTATTTATTTAATTGAGGATGAAAATAATTAGGGGATTTATTAAATCTTGACAGATGATATTGTGGGTCTTCAACGGTTGAGGTTGGTCGTTACTTGCCTCCTTTTCGTAGTTTCGTACCTGTTTCACTATCAAGAAATAAGAATTCTTCTCTGCGCGCATTATCTACGGTTTCGTTTTCGTTGTCCGAGTCTTCCTTTGACACCCACTATCTCATCTCTCTCTCTCTCTCTTTCGCGCCATTTATAATCCAGTCTGAGCCTTGGAGTCATTTCCAAAATCCTTGTTCACTGAGTTCTTGCAACAGTTCATTCTCCAAGTTTTAGAAATTTAAGGTAATCAATTTGTTTTGTGTTTGAGTAATCTTTATTTTGATGGGATTTTTAATTCTGGGTTTTTATTATTTGGTTGGTCTCTGAATTGATCTGGACTTGAGGGAAGTATTGTGTCTCCAAGTTTCAAAAATGGATGTTGATTAATTTGTTCTACTGTTCGAGCTTTTATTTTGATGGGATTTTCGCTTCTGGGTTTTAGTGATTGGTTCTTTCGGTCTCTGAATGCTCTTTGGTTTTGTAAGATTTTGTTTGGGGTCTTATATGTGTGCTTGAACTTCAGTTTCCCGTTCGAAGCACCCCTTGTCTAGTTTCAATGACGACTACTCGAGGAAGAAAAGGAATTTCAATATCTTTCTATGTTTTTATTTCTGGTTTGTCTGCCAATGGAAATTATGAACTCAGAAAAGTCAAAAGGCTGTTCTATTCACGATCAAACGAAGGAGTTTAGGTTATTCTATGATCTTGATTTTCAGGATTGTAGGAGTGGGAATATTTGGGTGTTTTTGGCTTTTAAAAGTTTGAAATTTTATGTCTGTCTGGATCATTTCATCTGTGCTTGAGAATTTTCGAACTCTCCATGAATCTTTATTCATCTTTCTTGTCCCTCTAGTCTTAAATCAAGGAAAAATCGCTATGTTCAGTATATGTCCAGTTTCTTCTTTTTCATTTTCTTTTCAAAGTATTCTGGTCTTGTTACATATAACTCCATGTTACTTTGCAATACGAAATTTTTTTTTAATGAAGATTAGAAGCACTTGATTCATTGTTCTTAGTTGATTGCTTATACAATTTTTTTTTTTACTTTTCCAGGTGAAATACAGACTTTGCTTTCTTTTTCGGTACCATTTTAACGCTATCAGCAGCCGATCCGATTGTTTTGATTGCATTTTCGACATGCATGGCCTAAAGCATTCTCCCTTCAAGCTTGGAAGACACAAAACAGAATCTAAAAATTCTGTTTCTTCTCAATCATACCCTTTTGATTCTGATGATGATTTGAAGGCAAAGCAGAACCATTCGTTGCCCAAGGCACATTCTGACCCTGCAAAAGAAAATCTAAACGTTAGCCCCAATCCTTTTGATGATGATCAAGGAAAGGGGGCTCCCCCACAGTCAAATTCGCTTAGTTGGTCTACGAGGAACAAGTACAAGAACAATTTTCGTGATGAGGGAGGATTTGAGAGCCAATCTGTTCAAGAGTTGGAGAATTATGCAGTTTACAAGGCTGAAGAAACTACAAATTCAGTCAATGGATGCCTGAAAATTGCCGAGGAGATTCGAGAGGATGCTACTAAAACTTTGGTGACTTTGCATCAACAGGGCGAACAAATTACCAAGGCCCATATGGTTGCTGCCGACATTGATCACGATCTTAGTCGGGTATGTTTTTCCTTTATCGACATTAATGTTTGTGCTTTGTGTTTAATTATCTACATTTTCTACTCTCTTTTGAAATCATCGTAGTATTATTTGATCAATATGTAGCTCTAGTTTTTCGTGGTCATTTTCCTATCGTATTTTCTTCACTTTCATATATAGATGACAATCAAATCAGATTGACCTTTCAAACCGACTCAAACCGACTATTTGGGTTGTTTATTAATTTAGAAAAAAATGATATGAACGCAAACCAATAAACTTGAAATTTGGGATCGAATTTGATTCAAATTAAATATATGATCAACTTGAGTTCAAATCTAATTTTAGACGAACCAACTCGTCTGATCGAGTTAGATTTTTGTTAATCATTATGAAGAAGTAATTGAATTTTAGTTAGTTAGGATCGATAAATCGCATATTTTGTATCAGATGTATTTTCTATCAAAACCCGACCCAAACCTATGGGTCTCACCCCTACTTTCATCCACAAGCAAATGTATAGAAAGAAATGGACAACCATTTTCAGCCTCGTTTTTTCTCCATGTCCTCTTGTAAAAAGTAATGAGCTTTTCTGATACCATTTTCTTGGATTGTAGTTTTTTACTGTTCCGTAAAAGAGAAACAAGTAGGAAAAGAAACTTTAAGAGGATGGCATTGTATGATTTTTTATCTTGGTTGATTTACTTTTCAGGGAGAGAAACTTCTGGGCAACCTTGGAGGAATGTTTTCCAAGACCTGGAAACCAAAGAAAACTCGTGAGATAACAGGCCCTGAAATAAGGAGAGGTTAGTTTTAATATCTTTTTTCAAAAATTTACCCTGCGAGTTTTTTTTACTGCTTATTTACCCAGAAAACAAGGCTATGCTTATAAGCTAATGTATTGCAGATGATCTGACGAATAGAAAAGGAAACCACTTGGAGCAGAGGGAGAAGCTGGGATTGGGTCATGGCGCCATCGCTCGGTCCGGTTCACGAGCTCCGTACCCTGAACCGACTGATTCCTATAAAAAAGTAGAGGTTTGTATTTATTCGCGAGTAATGATAGATTTATTTTCTTAGCATAACTTTTTATTATACATGCTAATGTGTTAATCTGTGATTTATGCAATAATTATAATAAATAATTGTTTTGATTATAATATATTAAATACACAGACACGTCAAGGTTCACAATAAAAAAATAAATCTAGCATTACTCGTTATTCGCTTATACTCGGTATTCTTAGTTTCATCGCCAAAAAAGTTAATAAATTTCTCCAAAACAGGTGGAAAAAACGAAGCAGGACGATGCGTTGTCGGATTTGAGCAATATATTAGGAGAGCTCAAGGAAATGGCAATCGATATGGGAACTGAACTCGAAATGTCAGTCGAAAATCTTCCTTCAATTTCGATATTGTCTGATATATGCTGTTGTTGGTCGATAAGAACCCTCTCATTGATGGTGCAGGCAAAACAAAGCTTTGGACAATTTCTACGTTGAAACCGATGAAATAGGAAATCGCGTCAAAGACGCCAATCGACGCGGCCAGCGTTTGCTCCGGAAGTAGTTCTCCCACTCTCGGCTATTTCCCGAGCATTCTCATGCTAATTGCTTTTATGTTTTTGAAACATCGGAGATAATGTTTGTATTTTGCTTTGATGTCCTCTTCTTTATCTGTTCTTGCCATGTTTATTGAGAAAACTTCGCCAACCGAACCAAAGGATGAGAATTGAGACGTACAATGAAAAAAAAACACATTTTTAGAAAGATTCCTTCGTTCAAATCAGGTCGGGTTGTACATATGTTAAAATTGTTAGGATCTCGAATATTAACAGCGATTAAGGAGACGAAATAAGAAAAAGATACACAAGAAATTTTCGTGATAACGTCAATCAGTGTCCCTCCACGGCGATCTTATCAGTAAATATATTAGGGTTTTTACAGAATTAGAGTTATAGACATAGGCCTAAAAGAAACAGAGTTACAATAGACTCCAGGTCGGGTTTTTACAGAATTAGGGTTTTTACTCCAGGTTGAACTGCCCAAAAGAACTTGGAGTTACATTAGACTCCTTAAAACCCAACAAAAATTTCATGAATTTTTTATAATAGCATCGATATGTAAATGGGGGTTTCGGTTTTGAGATTAGAAAATCGTATAAACCGAACCAAATTCTTGTAAGAAAAAATCGACCAAAACCAATAAAGACAAAAAAAATATATATTAAAATAGCGTTTTGTGAACAAGATCCAAACATCGAATATCTTACATTATTTTTTTTTATTAATTTCATTAAATTTAGAACGAAATCATAATGAAATCATTGGACATAGTTCGATCTAAGTTGGCTCTAAACGATATTGCTACGTGAACAATTCCGAGTATTTAGAACAGTGGGTCGCAGATTGGTTTTGGATTGCATCGAACCGTGATCACTCGTAAAACTCAACACCGAACTGTAAAAACGATCGCTTTGGCAAAAAGAGGAAAAATAATTTTATTTTTTTAAATATAAAATTTTATGATATGATAACTTTTCTTCATTTAAAGTGCATTAAATTATTTATTTATTGTTATTTTTTCCAAATATTTGTACAGATTCAGCTGGGAAGGGCGGCTACCCACACGTGCGTAAAATCTGACGGCTGTTAATCCACAAGGCGATCGACTTGTCTCTACTTACTCCGCTTGCTTTGGAGTGGACTGGAGTCAGAGCTTTGCGATTGAGGTGCATCCAATCATGTCCGACAGTGAAGATCATCAGTTTGAATCGAAGGCCGATGCCGGAGCTTCCAAAACCTACCCTCAGCAAGCTGGTACTGTTCGCAAAAATGGCTACATCGTCATCAAAGCCCGCCCTTGCAAGGTCTGTTTCTCTCCTCGATCTTACTTCTTGTTCGATTCGAATTGTTTCGTCTTTGTTTTTTCTTATTATTTTAGGGGTGAATACGAGTTTAGATAGTGTTTTCGTCCAGTTTATTGTGCGTTTTCTTCTGGGTGTTTAATTAGATCAATGTTAATTGAACTGGCACAGGGATCAAATCCGAAGTCTCTGTAAGAAGAGGGGCGCGCCTAATATGTCGAGATTTTGCTATGTTTTCTCTTAAATTGACCTGTCTTAGAACTAAAGCTTTTCAATTTGAGCTACTCCAACAGGACAAGCTTTGTTAGATTCTGTAGCTAAACATATATTGCCTTGACGAAGTATTTCTTCGTTAAAAATTAGGTTTATTGCCAATGTTGGGTTGCACAGTCCCATGAAGAAACTTGGAGAGTTTATGGAGCATCTTGTGTAGTTTTTGAGCCACGGTCAATGGACTTATTGAGATATTAATTCCTGAACCATATTTGTGAATTCTCTATTTCTAGTTTTGGGGTGTGATATCTTTAGTTCATGACAGGTGGTTGAAGTTTCCACATCCAAGACTGGAAAGCATGGCCATGCTAAGTGCCATTTTGTTGGAATTGACATTTTCACTGGCAAGAAGTTTGATGACATAGTTCCCTCTTCACATAACTGTGACGTATGTACTTATCTACTCGGTCATGGCTTTTAAATTGTCTATGTAATGTAGCTTTGTGCAATTTACAGTTTTTTCTTTTTAATTTGCAGGTTCCTCATGTCAATCGTACTGATTATCAGCTTATCGATATATCTGAAGATGGATTTGTATGGAAATCAAATTCTCTGTGTCTATATTTTTTCAATTATTTTTACATTTGTCTTTGCAATGTTATCTTACTGAATGGACTGTTTGAACTTATAGGTGAGCTTGCTGACTGAGAATGGAGGTACTAAGGATGATCTTAGGCTCCCATCTGATGATACCCTACTTACCCAGGTTGGTTTGATAGCAATCCCATGTACTTTTTTGGCCCCTTGCTTTTGTTTTGAAATAAATTTCCTTCAATCAATTTGAGTGAATTTAGTGTGGCTTTCTATGTGTTTTTGGTATTTTCTGTAGTTGTGCTCTTTACAAATTCTTTGGCCTTAAATTGTTTATCTTTCTCTACCAAATCGAACGGAATACTTATTGTCACCCTTTGTGATGTAATTTGTTAAAGGAGATTTAAAAAAAAATTCAAACAATAAGGAGAGTTGTTATGCCATTTGATAGGGGTGCGATGGTCGGGTCCATTCTCATCTTGAAATGGAACTAGAACTAATGACCACACTTCCAAAATTTTAGAAACAAAATTGGACCTATGAAAGATGATGTGGTTTTGGTTTGGTTCCGGTTTCATTCCATATTTTTTAAAATAAAATATATTTTGATCAAGTTTTGAATTATTAATCTATGTTTGAAATTAGATTTTGAGTTTATGTCAAATTTTATTTGGTTTTAGGTCAGATTTTATTCTATTTTTAGTCATTATTTACCTACATTATGGTTTCGATTTCACAATTTTTACCTCTGACTAAAATCAGACCCTGAATCACAATTTTTTAAAACTCAAGACCAGAACCAAATCAAAACTGGTAGTTCTGGCCTGGTTTTGTCGACCCCTACTAGTAATGGTTGAGAGATATTTTTTCAGCAAATAAAGTGATAACGTGGCAACAAAGGAGTAAACGTAGTAGTCAGTTTCCATGGCGGCTCTAGCCTCTTTTCTAGAAATAATCCCTCAAACATGTCTTACAGTTCAAAAAACTGAGAATCAAAAGTGTCTTCTCTGAGTTTGTATCACTGGAGTTATTTTGAAATTGGTTTCATTCAAACATATTTTCGAATCGTGTGTGCAGATAAAGGAGGGCTTTGCTGAGGGGAAAGATCTTGTTGTTACTGTCATGTCTGCCATGGGAGAAGAGCAGATTTGCGCTCTCAAGGACATTGGCCCTAAGTAGGTTTCTTCTTTTGAAATGATGGAAGAAGTTTCAAGACCATTTTGGGATTGAGATTCAGCTTAGACACATATCAGGTTCTCGACTCGTCGTATTATGGATTCACTCTCTTTTTTAAGCGTTTTTTTGTTGTAAAACTTAATAAAATCTTCTTTCCGGCATGCATGAAGCGAACTTAGAAAGAAAAATATTGGGTTTTAGTCTTAAAACATGTACCACATTGGTTTGTGAAGAAACTAAGATGCAAGTTTGATTATCTAAGTTATTTCACTAGTAATTTCATCATTTTTTGGGGTCTTGAAACGCTCATAAATGTTTTGTTCTTGGCCATAGATCTACATGTTGATGGTTTGGAGCTTATTATAGGTATTGAGTTGATGAATAAATAATTAAAAGAAATTATTAGTGAACACTTGATAAATAATTATGATTTTTGCTGACCTTTTAAATTTTATGTTATATCAATTTACACATCAAAGTATTTATATTTTTACTTAGCACCTTGAAATACTTATCAATCATATCTTGAGGTAGCATTTGAGCCTATTCGAGCGAGCCGACCCCGAAATTGTTCGGCTGGTCGAGCCTGTCGAGCTTTTCGAGCCGAGCCTGTCGAGCCGAGCCTGTCGAGCTGAGCTTGTTGAGTTTTTTTCAAAAAATTTAGGCTCGAGCCGGCTCGCGAGCCTCGATCTTATTCAAGCCGAGCTCGAGCCGAGTCTGTCGAGTCTATTCGAGCCGAGCCAAACGAGCCAAATAATTTTTAAAACATGTATCTTGTATATATTTTTTAACAAGTTGTTTTCGTTGTTATAAAATTCAAAATGTGATAAACGTAGAAATGTATTGTAAATATTTTATTAGAATAAATAAATAAAAAAATATTAAAAAATTTAATAGCTATCGTTATACAAATAATTTTGATATTTGCATCACTACAATTTAGATACATCTCAACTAGGTTGACATCTATCTAATTATCAATCATATGCAAAATATCAAAAATTTACATGTGTAAATAAATTACAAAAAAATACACTTTCAAACAAAAAAAAATTTGTTCTCAAACTCTAAATGTTTGAATTCTTCGGTGATGGCATCCTCACGTTGTTGGTTTCTCTTTGCGGCGTCGAACCAATCTTTCATGCATATCAAAGCTTCCATGAGATCCGGTGTAAGACTTCATCGACGATCATCATACACACGATCACCTGCACTAAAAGCCGATTCGAAAGCTACAGTAGAAATAGAAGGTGTTAGTAAATCTCGTGTCATCTTAGAAAGAAGTGAAAATTGGTTCTCATTGGTTTTTCACCACCCCAATATATCAAAATCATCATCTGGTAGAATTTTATGTCGCATTTCTAAATAATCATCGAGTTCATTTTTTCTAAACCATAAAATAAAACATCGTTATCTATTTACGCATGTATGTTTTTCATGAACTGTAGGCAATGTGCATGAGAAGAACAACGCTAGAGCTTGAATGAATATGAGAGGAACGAGTAAAATCAGAATATTTACTTTGATAAGTCGAAAATAACATAAAAAAATCATTTTTTAATTGATTAGTAATTGATTGAGTATCGAGACCTAAATTACTAGATATTGTATCGAGCATTAAGGTTGTTCCTACTATTTTAAAACGGAGATGTATTACACATGCAAATGAAAAAATATTAGGTACGTTAAACCAATATTTTTTAAATTTAATTTTCGTACTATTAACTATATTATAAAATTCATTTATTTATTTATATTTTTCAAAAGTACCAAAAAAATTCATAAAAATTGGAAGTACACGATGCGTAGTGAGATAATAAATTCTTGAACATTTCTTAGTAGCCTCAAAGAATGGTACTAAAAATTCAAAGAATAAATTGGCAATATCACAATTACTTCGATCTAAAGTTAAACTGTTTTTTTTTCACTAATATATGCACAAATAACAAACCAATACGGTTAGCATTTTCTAATATTAAATAAGTTGAATTCCACCTAGTAGAGACATTTGTTTTTAATTTTCTAGGTTTTATATTAGATGCTTTATAAAATTCTTTATATTCTTGTTGTCGGGCATTAGATAACGTAATATAAAAAATTGCATTTTTAATTGACTTCATATGTAAATAAATAAATTACATGTTATCTTTAACAATTAAATTTAAAATATGAAATATGCATTGCATGTGAAAAAAAGATGTTTGAATAGCATCAGATTGAAATAATTTTTTAAATTGAGCTACACAAACATCGTTAGCGGAAGCATTATCTAAAGTGATACTAAAAATTTTATCTTTAATTGAATATTCTTGTAAAATACCGACAATATATCGATAAATTGTAAAACCACTATGTGGATATTCACAGCTACGGAAACCTAATATTCTTTTATTTAGTTGTCATTTTTCATCAATAAAATGAGAAGAAACGACTATATATACGAGTGAATTAGGTGCACTCCATAAATTGTAACTTATAAATGAACATAGTAATAGCATTTGCAAATAAATCGATTAATTAGGCTTTCATATTCCGACTCCAATCGACGACATAAAGGCGACTGACGACGGAAGGCGATCGCCGACAGTGGGCGAGCGGCGACTGCGGCGACGTTCGGCAACGTTCGGTGACCTTCGACAACAACGTTCGGCGACGTTCGACCACAATCCTGGCGATTTGCCGACTCCCAAACATCGACGTTCTTCTCCCTAGCAGCGACAATGACCGGCAAGGACTCGTCGTCGATTGATCGATCGATGAGGAGAAATCGTCGTCCGAAATTGCAGGCGATCGACAGTGAACTGGAAGGCGAGCTGGCGAGCCGGGCTCGCTTACCAGGCTCGAGCTAAGCGACCCTGCGAGCTGGCTCGGTCGTTTGTCAGCTTTAATCATATCAATTGATTTACCCTCACTAAAGAACAATTGCAGTAAATTTAAGTTAATTAAGTATTTTTTTATGATTTTTTTAAATATTTTTTTTATTTTACTCTATCGCTCTTGATTAAGATAATTGTAACACGCCAAAGAAATCAAAATGAGATGTATAATTAGTGAAAATTTAATATCTGGTATCAATTGATAAATTTATGAAGTTTGAAGCGTGAATTGAAAATAATTTATATTTTGAAGTGTTAATGAGTATAATTAAAAATTTTAAATGTCATTTAAAAAATCTAAAATACATAATTAATAGCTTGTCCGTAATTATATCAAGAACAACAATAATCAAGTACAAATATGCAATTAAGATTCCTTCGATCATCATCGACACTTCTCGATTCTCTACATCGAGACTACAAACTCGTACAATTCTATATCATTAATTTTGAACAAACAGAGCAGAGTGTTCCAACCTTTAAATTCTTACATCAATACATGACATTTATGAGACAACTTCTGGCTCGTAATGGTCTGAATCTCTCTGCAACTGTCAAAATATGAAGAAAAATTTAAGAACAGATGAAGAGAACTCGAGCCAGTCCATGGATTGTGCTGCCAATTAGCTCGAGCTTGTTTTTTTCTGCACAAATACAGTAAAACCTTGTCAGATTCGATCCAATTGTACGCGATTTATGAATCGAATGAATGAAAAAGATGAGGGTATCGATCATAATCGAGATGCCAACAACTTAAAATTTTATAGTCGTCATAATGCCATATTTATACCGAAGAATATTGAAATCCTCAACCTAATGTAGAATATAACACTACGGCGAATTGAGTTGGACGAATTCTTCTATCGGATGGTTTCATACTGGAACCGCTACAGGCCTTTTACTGGTTTTGATTCCTCGTATAGCTGCAAATCACAACGATAT
Source organism: Begonia fuchsioides (assembly GCA_003255005.1). Lineage (NCBI taxonomy): Eukaryota > Viridiplantae > Streptophyta > Magnoliopsida > Cucurbitales > Begoniaceae > Begonia > Begonia fuchsioides. Next base: position 24,647 of record QAOC01034307.1, on the reverse strand, counting down.
GAATAAAATAGATGGATTGAATTAGAAATCAAAGCTTGAGTTCATACCTTCAGCATAATCTTTAGCTCCAAAAACAGCAGAGCCAGCAACAAGAGCATTAGCTCCAGCCTCAATCACCTGTCAGAAATCAAATCTCAAATCGCTCTACTTATTTAATCTTCATCGTGCAATTTTTTTAAGGTGGGATCCGATAAACATGGTTAAATATAGCTTTAAAGTAACAATATGATTCTTTATTTTCAATAATAGTACCTTATAGGCATTGCCCGAACCGACTCCACCATCGACTTCTATCCATGGATTCACTCCCTGAAATAAATAACCGCATAGAGAGGCTGGTTTCTTAATATCATTGGATGTTTTGAAATGGAGGAAAAAATAAAAAATAAAATAAAAGTCGATATCAAAATTACACCTTTTCTGCACACATTCGTCTCAAATTGGAGATTTTTTTAACTTGGCTTTCGATAAAGCTCTGCCCACCAAACCCGGGATTGACGGACATAATCAAAACCAGATCAACAACTGTATTCATCAAATTGATGATGTTAATTCCCAATTCCTTCTGCCAAATCCAAACATATAACTTGTTTCAATCTCAATCTTTAGTAATATTTCAAAAATGGAAATTTAACGAGTATTTTTTCAAGACTTGGCTATTTCACGCCTCACGAGATTTATCGGCCAAAACCCTTTACTAAGATTCCATATTCTAGTACTTCTCTATAAACATAAAAGAAGCACGAGCAAGAGGGGAGAAGATAGAGAAGTAATAAAAGAACTCACCGTCAAGGACATATTCTATAGTGGTTAATGAAGTAGCAGGATTTAGGACAACTCCTGCTTTAGCTCCAAGGCCTTTTATCTGCATCGATGATATTCATTTAATGACATTAATCGCATCAATGATTTCAATGCATATATATCAAACATTTATCTCCAAACGACTTTCAATGTTTTAACATGGATGAAAGAGAAGCTCACTTGATTAAGTGTCCTGTGCAAATGAATGGTAGAAGATTGCTCACAATGAACACTAACAATATCGGCTCCGGCCTTGATAAAATCAGGAACTCTTTGTTCAGGTTCTACGATCATCTGCAATGATAAACACTTTCCATATAAGTTCAGAAAGGATTCAGAAGGAGCGTATATCTAATGGATCGATTACCAAGTGAACATCTAATGGAAGATCTGTCACAGGCCGTAACGCATCGACTACAAGAGGTCCGATCGTAATATTTGGAACAAATCGACCGTCCATCACATCAACATGTATCCAATCACAGCCGGCCAATTCTACTGCTTTAACCTGAACCAACCAAAATTTTCATACCACACAACAAAACATTCAAAAATGAACTCGCCAAGAAATGGAACCTGCTCTCCAAGTTTCGAGAAGTTGGCGGAAAGAATGGAGGGAGAAACGATTATATCGCTCTTTGAAGATTTATCAACTCGAGCAGAAGCCTTGACAATAGTTTTAAACTTCCTCCTAGAATTTCTCAAACGAAAAGTGGATGACAGAAGATGAGATTCAATCTGACAAGAAACTAACTAATAAGCCAATTGTCTATTAGACTCCTCCAAAAGAATTACATCCGATGCTAGGAGTTAATCGCCTGTCTTTAAAAGAAGAACCAGCAGAAATTGAGAGGACTAGTTCATGCAAGCAGAAAGACTGAGGAATTTAAATTCAAACGCTTCTCTTCAGAACATAACAGATTTTCGTGAGCACTCAAAAAGATTTCAAGAAAAACTATGTTTCATATAGTAAGCCAGCCATAGGACAAAGAAGCAAACGTATTTGAAGGTATAAAATCCATATCTTATCAATTTAAATATACAGATTAAAAGATTTTAATTTTTGAAAAATCCGAAAGAGAGCATCATGTCGTTCATGACTCATTGCAGAATCGGAATAAGCAGAAATTATAGCAAACGATCAGACGACGAAATTCTCGATTTCATTGGGTTTGCCCCAGATATCTGTTAGAACTTCCATTACACTTCACAAAATATTTCTCCTAATCAGTCAAAATCCTTAAAGAAAGGAAACAAAAAGGACCCAAATTGAGAAAATTATACCTAACGAAGGAATGAGTACTGGGTTGAAGACGTGGTTTTTGAAGCTGGAGACCGCCTCCAAATCCTTTGATCTGAGATTGTAAAGTTGAAGAACACATCGAAGCTACAGACATCTCGCTCTCTCTCTGGGTTGGAAGATTTGATTGGTAGTGAGAGAAAGTTAGCAACTTTTTTCAATTCTCCCCACAATTTGGTTCAGATTAGGCGGGAACCCATTGAAAGGAGGCCACTCGCCAGCACACGCTAATTTTATTGACCAAAATACCCATCAAATCATCCCAAGTGTGAACCGAAATTCCCAGTTTTGCATTCTCTGAATTTGCTTTCAAAACTGTAATGGAGGCTCGATAAGTCCCTGCGTCAAAATCAAACCAAAGAAATTGAGTACTAGCACGAATGGCTATGGATGCTGCCAATCCAGCCTCTCTGCAACTGCTTCAGAAATGAAACTTTCTCCGTTCACCACTAAAAAGAAACTAGCGAAGTTTGAAAATTTAGCTGTGAATGGAGGAAGCCCCATCGTTGCGAGCTTTGGTAGCCATTTGTGGAAGTACTCGATTTCTTTGATCTGTATATGATGAAGAGACTCATCGAGCCTCCATTTATAGAGCCGTAGAGCAATTTCTTAATGCAGTACGAATTGCAGAGCTGTTTCAAAGGACTGCTGTTACCATGCTGACAGTGTGAGCAAACGACCTGAACAA
>QAOC01034307.1:0-21472 GCA_003255005.1 Begonia fuchsioides | reverse complement strand
TCTCTCTCTCTCTCTCTCTCTCTCTCTCTCTCTCTCTCTCTCTCTATTCGTTCCACCAAACGCTGTTTTAAATTTCATCAGCTTTTTGACTTTTGAGAGACTCCGATTTGTGGAGCTTAGAAAAACAAGACCGGTGTCGTTTCAAATGTATAAATCTGAGAGTTGGTTTCGTAGGAAAAACCATGGCAGACCCTCATATTCTTCTTCTTCTTCGTCTGTTGGTCGTTTTCTTGGGCCTCTCCAATCTTATTTTCTCAAATAACGAGCCACCTCCAAGTAAGTCTTCCATGTCTAAACCTCTCCATATTCTCTGTCTTTTTCTTCAAATTTGATGATCATTTTTCACGGGGATGATCAGCGAGTCGGAATCTCATGCAAGAACAAGCTCGAGTTTTTCAAACAGCTTTGGGAGGCGCCAACTCGGTAGATTCTTATGGCTCTTTAGGCGTGTCTTTGCGAGAGAAAGTGAAGGTTCTTCGTCTAATGTCTTCTTTGCCATGGAAATTACAGGCAGCTGAAGTTGCAGAAAGAGTTAAACTTCACACAGGAAGAGGAGGAAGAAGAAGAAGAAGACGAACAAGGGTGGAGATGGAGCTGAATGATTATCCAGGATCAGGAGCCAATAATCGGCACACTCCAAGGTCACCATTCGGGAGAGGCTGCCCAGATTGTTAGGGCTTAAGTCTAATCTTCTTTGGGGTTTTGTGTAAGATTTTGTTCTTCCGACCACAACTCATGTGAATTACAAAATGTACTAGGTAAATTTTCTTGGGCTAGTTATGGCTTTTTTTCATAATATAAAATAACCATGCATACATAAATCGTATAAATCGCTTGATTATGTGATACATGATGAATAATCAACGATATGACAGATCGTATTATTGTGTAATTTCAGCTTTCCAACTGAGACTTTACTCAGTGATACTTAATCGATAAAAAGCTCCAAGGGACTATCTTGACTACGAGGAATTTGAACTCTACCACTCTATCTTGACGAATAAGTCGTTTAACCAAGTAATGTGCAAGATGAGGAATCATAACACAACTCTAATTAGAAGGTCCACAACACATTTAGTTAAATGATTTCTCTCCGTGAGGGACTGGTTCAGTGTTATAAGTTCTCTTCTGTGACAAAATTATTGAAGACAGAATCCTGTTGGATAATGAATTCTGTTTGTATTATTGTTTGTTAGTCTAGAATTTTTATCAATGCAGGGTCAAGGTTGTCTGCTATCTAAGTAAAGTTTGACCTAATAAAGTAGGAGCAAGAATTCGTATTAGTAACATTATAGTACGACTTTATGGTAGCCATATTATAATCGTGTTTACATGTAGTACACACGAACACGAAGAAATAATAAAACATTGAACACAAACTAGGCAAATAAATGAGTGGTGGGAATAACATTGTTAAAATATCTTGTACCATTTTTGGAAGTGCTTTGCTTTATTCTTGTAGTGGAGAAAGTGGATTTCCAAAGTGATGGACACCCATCTTAATTAAAGCCCCCTTTATTTCCACAAATAATTTATATTTATTTTGACTTTTAATTGTCACGTTAAAATGTAACTATGAATGCTGCTTTGCCAATGAAGAATGAAAGTGTAATTAACGAAAAAACATGATTGATTCGGCTCTTAATGTCTCCTCGATGAGAAATAACCAAAGTAACACGGTCATGAACTGAAAGATTTACATAAAGAGTTTTAAACTGTCAATACAAAATTATCTATTTTGGTCAGAGCTCATATAACTTTATCAGTTGAAAATCTCTGATAAGTTATTGAATATCTGATAAGTTATCGATTAGAAATCTCCGTAAGATACGGTTGGAAATCTCGGCTAAGGTCAATGAGATTAAAACGTGTCCAAATAATAGCCGCTCATCACAATGAACTAAGAAGTGTTATCACTTACTCACAGCATGGGTTAAGACTAAAGACCATACTCAAAATCCTACATGATTGTCCACATTCAATCGTCACCCTTAATTTCTTTAATCTAACGGCTACTACCTTTCATATCCCTTTTAACAATATCCTCTGTAAGACGACAAGATATAAAACACACTCCATTGTTTCAGTTTCAAGCTCCACCCATCAGCCAGACAATATGACCTCCACTGCTCTTAAATCCTTCACCGGCCTCCGGCAATGCACGTCGGAAAAACCCCATTTCGTATCTCACAAGAAGTCCGGCCAGAACCCTCATTCTCACCGGAGATTTTACGTTGCAGCTGGAAAGACGAGCCCGAAGGTCACAGGCCGACATCTTAGAGTTGCTGTCATCGGCGGTGGTCCCGCCGGCGGGGCTGCCGCGGAAACCCTGGCGAAGGGAGGTATAGAGACTCTCCTAATAGAGAGAAAGCTTGACAACTGTAAGCCCTGCGGTGGCGCTATTCCTCTTTGCATGGTCGGTGAGTTCAATCTCCCCTTAGATCTAATTGATCGGAGAGTTACCAAGATGAAGATGATATCGCCGTCGAACGTCGCCGTTGACATTGGCCAAACCCTGAAGCCCCACGAGTACATCGGAATGGTTCGCCGGGAAGTTCTCGATTCCTTCCTCCGGAACCGAGCTGCAGAGAGCGGGGCGAAAGTGATTAACGGGTTGTTCTTGAAAATGGATAGTCCGAAAGAAGAAAATGCTCCTTATCTCCTGCATTACACCGAGTATGACGGAACAGTCGGCGGAAAGGGGCAGAAGAAGACAATGGAGGTCGATGCCGTGATCGGCGCCGATGGGGCAAATTCTAGGGTCGCTAAGTCAATTGGTGCCGGCGATTACGATTACGCCATTGCCTTTCAGGTAGCTCCAATTTCTTGATTAGTATCTCCGATAGTATAATCGCTTTCTTCCCATAATTTTGCTCTGTTATGGCATGTTAATCTGATTATAAACACCTGAAAAGTTCTTGGTTGACGTTATGAAATTCTCTGGCTTGTCGTGTTGGATAAATTCCAACTCAACTCAACATATTTCAGCTTTTGGGATGGCCTTAATTTGACCCCTTATAGCAATTTTAACCAATTTCAATAGCTATCACGTATGATGGCAAAAACTTTCAAGTTTTGGGTTGAATTACAAATCATAAAGAACAAACCTTTTTCAACGTGAGAACTTTTGTAAATGGATCTCCATCTTGCACAGTTGGATTTGAAGAGAAGAAAAAGTTGAACGTCACCGGACAAATTACCAGTTATCTTAGAAGTATGAAATGTTTTTGTTTTTACTGAGGATCGAACTTAAGATCTCTACTTCTAATACGATGATAAATTACAAACTATCTCGTAAGTCTGAACTTAAGTGTGAAAAATGATTTAATCATTTATATATTATCTTAACGTGGTTGATTTCTAATGTATACAAGAGATTGAATGCTCATAGTTCTATATTTTGATCATTTGGCTTGTTTCCTCTGTGCCGATGACCATTTTTTCAGGAGAGAATCAGAATTCCAGATGATAAAATGGTGTACTATGAGAATCTAGCTGAAATGTACGTTGGGGACGATGTATCACCCGATTTTTACGGATGGGTTTTCCCCAAATGCGACCATGTTGCAGTAGGCACGGGCACGGTGACACACAAAGCAGACATAAAGAAGTTCCAACTGGCGACGAGAATCCGAGCCAAAGACAAGATACTGGGAGGTAAAATAATCCGAGTCGAGGCACACCCGATTCCCGAACACCCCCGACCCCGAAGACTACTAGGACGCGTAGCCCTCGTCGGAGACGCTGCCGGCTACGTGACCAAATGCTCCGGCGAAGGCATCTATTTTGCGGCCAAGAGCGGAAGAATGTGTGCAGAAGCGATCGTCGAGGGGTCTGAAAACGGGACGAGAATGGTGAACGAAGGGGACTTGAGGAAGTACTTAGAGGTATGGGATAAGACTTATTGGCCGACTTATAAGGTTTTGGATGTGTTGCAGAAGGTGTTTTATAAATCGAATCCGGCTCGAGAAGCGTTTGTGGAGATGTGTGCGGACGAATATGTGCAGAAAATGACGTTCGATAGCTACTTGTACAAGCGGGTGGCTCCGGGGAATCCATGGCAGGATTTGAAACTGGCTGTGAATACTATTGGGAGCTTGGTTAGGGCTAACGCTCTGCAAAAGGAGATGGAGAAGATTAGTGCATGAAAAGGGTCTTTTGAGAATCAAGAATAGACCAAATTTGCACTTAATCACATGATATTATACTATTATTATGCTAGCTTGTGGTTGCAATTATCATTATTATTAATTATTAGTAAAATATAGAGTTTATTATCATCACTTAATTAAAAAAACCAAACCCAATATATTTACTATTGATGGCCCATTAATAGATTGAGCTGAGCCCAAAGAAAATGCTGCCAACTACACTAGCTGGACTCATCTAGGCCCAATTATCCTAAATTCTTTCATTTTGTTTNAAATATATGTGCAGGATAATCCCAACTAGGCTTGCAATTTTTAATTTGTATATTTTTTATATTTAGAAATAAAATATTAGAATCAAACAGTGAATTTTGTGTGAATAAATAGACCTGTGAAGGAGAAAAACAAAACGAAACTCATATAACCCTTATGTGCCCTCCATCATTGAAACTTTTTTTTATTTTTTATTATTTAAAATAAAATTGGAATCGTTACACTTTGAAGGTATCAACCTTATGAATTGTACATCAATTGTGAGTTGTTACCCCCAATATTGAAATAGCTCCTTTAGACATCAGGTTAAGGCTTCTCATCTCTAGGCCGCTGAGTCACCGTGATTAACTCTCTCACATGCTGTTGGACCAGGGTGTGATGGCCCTAAGGACGAGAAATTTCACTTTTTGAGTACAATATCAATTGTCAGGCTATATATTTTTTTTTAATTTTTTTAAATTGGTCATGAACTTCAAAAGTATGGATGGGAATGGGAGGCTGCAATTTCCAACCTTAAAAAAAAAAAAGAAATGAAGGAAATTACCCCAAAAAGTCAAACCTTTCACATGATCATGATATGCATTTATGACCCATCTCCATATTTCCAACATTAATTCAATTTCTATTTGCAAACTATGTTATAGTTTCTAATTTGTTCCAATTCATGTTGACATCTTATTACATAATATAAGTTAATCAAGGAAGAAATATAAGATATTTTTGTTAAAGTGTATCAGATAATTTATCAATGTATTCGAATTAGATGTCACAAATTTGATCATCGGCAAAAACAAAAACAAAAATCATTAAAAAAACTCACATGTAAAGACCAAAAAGAAAAATGACCGAGAATACTAAGATGATGTATAAACAATTAAATTATCTTTCACCAACAAATTCAGATAATTAGTAATTTATTAGATTTTTGTGTCATGCTTGGGAATTAGAGGAAAACTATAATATAAGATCACATTATGATTATAATTGAAAGTTTGATCATACTATAAGATGATTTATCAAGGTATCAGAGTTAGAGGTCGCAAGTTCAATCATCGGGAAAAACAAAATAATTATACTGAACACTCAAATGTAAAGACCAAAAAAGAAATATGACCAAGAATACTAAATAATATATAAATAATTAAATTATCTTTTACGCACAAATTTAGATTATTGGTAATGTATCATATCTCAGTGGCATGCTTGGGAAATTAGAGGGAAACTATAAGATAAGATCACATTAGGATTATAATCAAAAGTTTGATCATACTATCAGATAATTTATCATTGTATCAGAGTTAGACGCCGAAAGTTTGATCATCGACAAAAACAAAAACAAAAACAATTCTATTGAAAAACTCACATGTAAAGACCTAAAAAGGAACATGATCGAGAATTTTAAAGTAAAATATAAATAAATAAATTATATTTCATCTGTAAATTCATATAATTATTAATTTATTAGATTTTTGTGTTTGAGAATTAGAGGAAAACTATAGGATTATAATTGTAAAAAACAAGATAATATTATGTCACAGTCACACTACTCTAGGATTGGAGAAGCATATAATAATGTTCATAATTTACATTTTTTTGATCTTTCCTTCCATAGTAAAACTTCCATCGTCTTCCTTCTTTCTAAAGAAACTCTACAGAAGGAAGAATTTACGAACACCAAAGCCTTAAAAACACAGAAGAAGTGAAGAAGCTCGTCTCTAAAAGAAGACTATACTCTCCTCCAATGGCATTCCCAGCAGATCCACATGAGCCTGAGCTCCAATATGATCATCGAAAATCCATTTCTCCAGCAAAGAACTTAGAGGAACGTGAGAATCAAAATTAGATTCGCTTTCACCTTGAAAAACGGTGGTTTCCGGAGTCAGATTTTCATTCTCCTCCACTGAAAATGACTGATTGGAGGTAAAAAGTGAATCCAATTGCTCCGTCTCCGGCTCCGGCTCCGGCGTCGCAACCATGCTTCCAGAACCGTTGTTTGAAGAAGACCCAGTTACGGATTTGGTATGGTTTGGTGAGTTTTTCTTCCAGTTTTCAAGCAATTTGGCTATGTTTTCAGTGCTCGATGCATAAGTAGAGGTCTGAAAAAAGGGTTTAGATTCAGAAAAATGGACAACTGGTTTTTGATCGAGAGACAATGCTTCGCACAGGGCTTGTTTCGCCGTGTTTATATCAGTTTGAAGCCTTCTTTCCCAGTGACCTTTGAAAAGGGCTTTCGAAGATGAAGCTTGATCTTCAGAGCCTGTTTGAAGCTTTTTCAGCTTCTTCTTCAAATGGGTATTCCAATAATTCTTTATATCGTTATCAGTTCTTTGTGGAAGGTATGAGGCTATGGCTGCCCATCTTCACCGACGAATGATCATATCAGCGACTGTAATTATAATCTTAGCAACAAAAAAAAATTAAATACCTGTTTCCCAAAAGAGCTTGCAGATGAATGATCATCTTCTCCTCATGATCGGAAAAGTTCCCCCGTTTGATTCCGGGACGTAGATAATTAGTCCACCGGAGTCTGCAGCTCTTACTGCATCTCAGCAAACCTGAAAAAAAACCATGAATTATTACCTATTTTCGAAAGAAATTAGCAATTCTCCAAGAAAAAAAACTAGATCTGATTTCTTAGGTTTACAGAAGAAGACGACAGGACTCGGAAGACATTAACTACACCGTTTTAATGCTCGAACCAATTCAGAAGACAATTAAAAAAGTGCAGTAATGAAGAGAAGAAGAAAAAAAATATGAAACCTGTGTTTTTAGGAACGGATCTCCAACTTCCAGGGCCATGTTCTTGAATAAAAGAAACCAAGATGATATCTTCTTCGGGAGTCCATGGCCCTTTCTTGACACCGATTTTATCACAGCAAGGTGGTCGTCCCATTGATGAAGTTTTAGGGTTTCTCAGAGAGCTTCTGGTGCCGAAGGTTGAAGACGACCCGAAAGCCAAGCTCTTCGATTTTCTTCAGCGGAGAGATGGAGAGAATAGACCTCAAGAACTGCTTCGCTGACCAAGTGAACTACGTGGGTTTACTCTCTCTAAAATGGACTCAAAATGAACAGCGAAGAGCATTTAATCTACTTGAAAAAAGTCAACTCCTCTTTACTGTCTTTCTCTCTCTTAGTCTCTTTACTGTCTTTCTCTCTCTTAGTCTCTTGGGTACAAGAAAGAACAACTTTCGATGCACATATGATGTCTATTTTCCGAATGTTAATTTCGAAAATTCAAAAAAATAAATAAACTTGAAGAATATTATATTTATATATATGGTTAAATGATCAAGATTGATCGAGTTCTTCCCACTGTAGCTAAACCCTATAAAGAGATTTAAACCTAATTAATAATAAATTACATGTCGAGTGGGATTTCATTTTCATGCCACAAATTGCACGTAATTTTTACGTATCATCAACTTGAACTGCCTTTTCGAATATCACTCTTCATATAAATAATCTTTGTATTTATGTAAAACTGGTATTAAATTAGGGTTTTTCTTTTCTATGATTCCATTAATGCATGTTGGAATAATCTCGAGCCGATCCTGAAGAAGTTGGAAAGAATTGAAAGAAGATCCAGCAAATCTTCGAAGATTTGCTGGATGGTTTTTGGTTATATTTGTTTAAGTAATTTGTTAAGTTAGTTTCCTTAATTTTAGGTAAGAAGTTTGTTATTTAATCATGGAAGAAACAATGAGAATCAATCGAAGTTTTTTCTTTCCGAAATCCACTGTTCATCATCTTCTTCATTCGAATTTACTGTTCATCGTAAATTTTACGTTCGGCACTCTTCGAATTTACATTGCACTCTCCCAAATCACGTATTATGCTAATCAATGCTATGATCTACTCTAACAGCAATAATTTGTCTATTTGTTGTTGTATGAAGACAGGAGGAGAGAGAGAGAGAGAGAGAGAGAGAGAGAGAGAGAGAGAGGGTTTCTTGACTTAATCGAGCAGAGAGAAGCTTATTCATTAATTGGCCGGAGAAGTAGACAAAATGCAGGCTCGATTGCATCACATTACAGCCATGAACGTCCAAAACAAGCTTCATCTATCTGGTCGTGGATTTCGATTTTCATTGTTGTTTTCTACGAGTTCCTTGTGAATCTTGAAAGCTTTTGAGGGTAAGAGTGTGAAGAAGACAAAAGGAAACTGTTTTTAGGCATTGGATTGTGCGACTTAAATCATGGAATATAAAACAAAGTTGTAGCTTTTTTATAATTTCGTTTATTATGTTCACATTCTTCGGAGATCATCGTGTCTTGTATTTTATCGACGATTGTTTCAATTTTCATGTGATTCAAATGTCACGTGTCGTGCTTGTCGTTACCTCGTGTTTTTTAACCTAGCCTACAAAGTGATCAACAAGAGTCGAATACTAATAAGAACTTTTAGTCTATTCTATAGCCAAACTCATGATATGAAAATTTAATACATTAATTAGTAGCTTCTATCTATTGATTTTTTATATTTATCACTAAAATTTATTGCTATTTACAATAAATCAACCCATGTAATTTTTAAGAACACCGTCTGTGACATAATAATGCATGTGTCAAAAAATTCAACCATCTAACCTCATCGAGAAAAATACATAAATTAGTGACATTAGATGAGATTTAAGAACACTCCTTGCTAATCTCTTATCCCACTAGATGATATCAAGCTAACTAGGAGTGGAAATCGGCTGGTCCTGTCAGTTGTTAAAAAAAGATTGATACAATTTAGTGGATCAGTTTTCAAAATTCATATTGGAACAAACTAATCGAATATTTGATTTGAACTTAAAACTATTTCAAAATTTTGAGTTGATCGCTTAAGGTTCAAATTCGGTTCCATAAATTTAAATTCACGGGGTTACTAACTCAATTTAATTAAAATTCAATTATTTCTTATAAATTGAGTTTGATCAGTTAATCAACTCGATCTAATAAGTCAATTTATAAAATTAGATCTGTAAACTCAAACTGATTAGATGAGTCATTCAAATTTGTTTCACATATATTTTATTCTAAATTAAAATTTGATTCAATTCGACCAAAATGATTGCTCGATTCAACCCATTTGATACCCCTAAAGCTAGGAAACAACACTTGGGGCTTCTCGATTTTTTTTTGTCGGAAAAATTTAGACATGCGACAAGATGATGATATTATTTCAATAACTAGTCCTAGGGTTTATAGATATAATTGTATGGATGCTCTAAAGTCGACAAAAATAATTACTTCTCCATTGTAACCTTTTACTATGCCTTTAATTATCAATTATTGGTTAAAATGATGAAAATATAGTAAATAAGATACACTATACGTATAATACGAAGAATAACCTATACTTACTTTGGAATTCTCTCTCAATTTTTGTCGTCATTCCTTTATTAAACGTGCACTCGTCACTTAAACTTTCGATAGCTTTTAGCGTCCAATGTTCCGAGCAATAGTGCATAATTTTAGATCGTTTGAAAAAAAAATTTAGTAAAAAATCGTGTGGGCGGCTAGTTCAAAATGGAAAATATCGTAGCTTGATAATCGGAGGACTCTGCAAAATGTATCTGAGTTTGAATATTTCAACTTGATTACCATGCGTTTAAAACTCGTTGATGCTCGTTTTCTCGTCTTTGATCGATATAACGCAAGCTTTACTTCATCGTTTGCATTTGTAGAGTGATGTAATAATGGGGTTGGATTAATTCTAAAGTTTACAACTTTAATGAAAATAGACATGTCCATAATTTGTAGGCAAAATATTATTAACGATGGCCCCCACTACATCGCCAATTGTAAAGTTGAGTGGGGCCACATAAGCCATACAGTCCACAAGCTTGGCATGAGGGACAAGTGTATGGGCTGCAGCAACTTAGCCACGAGGCCATATGGGCCCACCATGGGCCCACATTGGAAATGAGTTTTATTTGCGTCGAAAGAGTGGGGGTCGGTGTTGTCCAGCTTGTCGACATCCCTGCTAGAAGAGATTTTAATTTAAACATGCGGAGATTACGACACGTAGGCAAAATTTATATGGTGGGCCTGCTCTGCGACAGAGTGATTGTGGTGGTACGAATTACGATGATATCATTAGTCATACAGACGTGTACATAACGTGGATTACTTTCATTTTTAGAAAAATATAACTAAATTAATATATTTTAATTTAAAATTAATTAAATTCAAAGTCAAACTATAACAGATTGGACTATAATTGGATCCAGTCCCATCTTAGATTTTCCTATAAAATAAAATTATTTGAATTTAATAAAATTTAATAATATTCAAAGTAATTTAAATTATAAAAATACATAAATATTAATCCAAAATCATATAATATCAAATTAAAAAATAAATTAAAATAATAATACAATTTTAATAATAAAAATTTGGTATAAAAAATTTGGAAGTACACATTTATCTAAATTATTTTATTACGTCATCCGTTCTCAATTTTAATTAGAGATGAACATGGTCCGGTCTGAGTCAATATTTAAAATAGGACCAAATTGTTATATATTGATCTTAACATTTTAAGATTAGAACTAAGATCGTAAATGACCAAGATTAATCAAAACTAGACCAAAAAGTTATGGTCTAAATTAGTGTATCGATTAAGATTAATTTTGTCTACTCGAATCATTGGACCAATGCTATTTTACAAGTCATGAAAAGTAGTGGCAAAGGATGTCCTCTATCACAAAGGCTACATGTGGCTTGGGTCCTTGTGTTCCAAAAAAATCATTTACGCGAGAATATCACTATTAACGAATAAAATAATATAGTTAGCATAACATTGAACTTAAGAAAATATTATCCATTCTTTGTACTCAAAAGGCGCAATCTCTCGCTCTCAGGGCCCCCATACTCCGGCCCGACATATTTTGAGGGGGTTAAATCACGGTGACTTAGCGACTTAAAAATATGAAACATTTACTTGATATCTCAATGAGTTACTCTAATATTGGGGGTAACAACTCCCATACTAGGACAACGCAAACGTCGAACCTAGGCTCTTGTACCCAATCTACAATCTCTGAGCCAACTGAACTATGTTCATGCGGACTTAAGAAAATATCATCCTTATGATAAATTAAAGGTGACAAAGGCTGGTCAGATCAATTTTTTGAAAAAAATTAACCCGACGTAAATGGGTCATACTTATAAAATTATATCTGACCTAAACCAAAAAAATAATCGATCTTTATGCAAATCTTACATGAAATTTTGAGTTAACTCCGGTTCAGTGTGTTTCTATTTTTTAACATAGAAACTGCACCGCACCGAATAACAATGTTTGGTTAAATACATATTTTCGGTGCAAAACGAATCAATTTTCACTATAGCTAAGAAATTAAACGTAACATTACTCATTTTTTAAACTTCTTTTATGTAGTTGAATTGATTGTGCCAATACGCGGTAGCAGAATTATCATTTTTTCAACTAAACTGACACATAATAAACTAACATCTGACAATTAAAAATAAGTTAACTTTATCGAACATGCTGGATGTTTAGAGTGCTTCCAATAAACAACTTAGAATGAATTTTTCTGACAATCAACGCCTCAAACTTTTTGATATTGCATACAACACCTGTAACATTAAATTTTTTAATGCAAACCCTCATTAATTTACATTTTTAAAATTAAATATTTAAGTTTGATATAAACACTAGAAAAATCAAATTAAGACTTGAGGGGGGGGCAGTTTCTTTAACGATCGGAAGGTCGATCGGAGCCTGCAACCAGGCCCAAACGAAAGGGGTATTATCTTCTTCTATCACCTTAATTCTCAGGGCTTGATCGTGAGCCTAGTGACTAGTGAGGGCCAAACCCCGCCGCCATTACGAACGGAGTTCGGTCGGAAGTAAATCCTTCAACCCCCGTTCGAAATATTGAAGCTTCTTCCTCGCTTCGTTTAAGCTTCTTCTACTGCTTCTCCTCCTCCGCCTGCCCTCACTGCCGCCACCACTTTATCTATCCCCTACAAGCTCAAACAGCGCCAACCCTTTTTATTTTTCAGTTAAATGTATCGTAATTTGATCGATCTAAGCATGCCCAGATGAAAATATAGCAGGAAACGACTGAAATTTGCAGAGTCGATGGAGATTTTTAAACCTATTGCTGCAAAAAAAAATGTGAATTAAATATGAGCTCGAGTGTTAAAAGAAATTGTGGAGTTGGCCGAGTTGGTCTAAGGCGCCAGATTAAGGTTCTGGTCCGAAAGGGCGTGGGTTCAAATCCCACACTCCACAACTGGATTTATTTTAGTCTATTTGGAGTTTCATCTTCTGCTTTTTGGCTCTTTGTAAAGCTGCAGAACTTTCGATCCCAGTATTAAAAGGACACTGGATTGTAATGTTTTTGCTCATCAATGGAAAAACACTGCAAATCAAATCATCTCAGGGCTTCCTTTTTCATATCTGCCTATGCATACCTCTAATTGAACGCATACACTGCACAAATCGGTGCTCAAGTGGTCGGTAATACTTGGCTTGTTCAATCACCAATCTGTTTTGTTGGGGAGAAAAAAAACCGGTTGAGATGAAGAGATCTCAATGTTCATGTTCGCGATCGAGTGGCTACGAATCTCGATCCCTCTGCGTACATTGTGAACGTGCGATACAATTCTCAGACGAAAGCTACACACAGAACTCTTCAAGTCCAGATACCGACAATAATCAACATTTTTCCGCTCGATAAATAATTAAGAATTTTTGTGCAAAAAATGTTAACTCTACGATAAATATAATAAATAATTATTTTAATTATACTAATTACAATTCAAAGCCTTCAAAAAAAATCAAATCTTGGGTTGTAAATATGATTATAAGAAAAGGTACAGAGAATTCAAACTAAACCTTAAACTGATCGAAACAACAAACACAATTGAAATATACAAATCATGGAGTTTCCGGCAGCGATGATTCATCCGATGCCCGATGCTCTAATCAAATAGACAGAAAATTCCATTTCTCTTCATGTAATCGACTATTAGAAAAAAAATTAAGTAAACAAAAGAACGCGGATATAAGAATTTTCGGCTCAGACCGCTACTGATTGTCCGGTAACTGCGTCGTGAAGGTGCAAAGAACCGTCTTTCATTCGATTGACGCTTAAGCTCTTGAACCTTTCTCTTGAATATTGCCTCGACGCCTTTCTCCAATCCGTCCCTGTCTTCATCATCGCTACAAACTCATCGAAACTTATTTGTCCATCCTGATAACGTAATTTTCAAATAAAAAATTGTCAATCAACTGCCTCCAAAATTTTGAGAATCTAAACTAGGGATGGAAAAAATCGATCCGACCCGTTCGGGTTGTCGGGTCAGTTTTAAAGTCTATTTTTTTGAATTTTTGGGTCGGGTGAAATTCTGTGGTTCGGGTCTTGTTGGTCAACCGGAAAACTGAACTGCACCCGAAAAAAAGAATATTTATTTTAATGATTTTTTAATTAAAAAGAAATTTATTTAATTCACAAATAATTTTTTGAATAACATATTTAATATTTACAGTTATTAATTACAAAAAAAAGGTTAATTTTTTAAGAAGCTAAAAACCAAAACCAACCCGAAAAAAAATGATGGGTTGTGGGTTCGGGTAGTTTTTTGGGCCTTGCGAAAAAACCAGACACAAAAAAAGATTTGGTTGGGTTAAATATGATCCGACCCGTGCCCACTCCTAAATTCCAAACAAAGAAAATGTAAATAAGTGATTAGAAAGGTCGAACCTTGTCGGTATCGACATCTCGCATGATGTCATTTAGGACATTGGGATCGGTCTCACCATACTCATCGGCTAAGGCTACTCTAAGCTCGTCTAACTCGATGAATCCACTTCTATTCTTGTCAAAGAACTTAAAAGCTTGACGGATATGTTCGTCATTTTCCATCCTCTGCAAGTGCATTGTCACAGCTACGAACTCGCTGTAGTCGAGTATGCCATTTCCATCAACATCAGCCTAAATATAATCGAAAGATTTCAATTAAATGACAGAAAAGATCAGATTTGAAGAAATATATAATCTATATGAGTTGAGGACTAAAGAACTTGCCACTTCCATCATCATTTTAATTTCGGGCTCGGCCAACTGTGACCCAACTTTTCGAAGCCCGTTCTTCAGTTCATCATACGTTATTTTTCCATCTCGGTCGGTGTCCATCAATCTAAACATATCTCTCATTACTTCTACTTCTTCAAGCGATAAGTGCTCTGCAATTACCTGCATTTAATTCCAAGCTTTGAAGCACTTGAAAGGAGATTTTTGCAGCAAGAGAAGAAGTTTTAGAAGTTGTATATGCTTACTCTTAGAGCCTTCTTCTTGAATCTATTCATCCCAGCAAATTGCTTGAGTCTCATCCTCACAATATCTCCTAGAGGAACATTTGATACTTTCTTCGCATTTTGTAACCAAGGATGATCTGCACTAGCAATAAATATGACGTCATTTATCAAATCTCAAACGAAAATAATCATTTTTCCAACTATGCCTATGAAGTTACCTGTGTTGAGAATCGAACGATGATCAGAAAAGCAAAATAACATTTAAGACACCAGATTTACATTGACAAACATTTTAAAGAAAAAAATTATAGACAGAAGAAAAAATCTACCATAAAGATCATAATACAACTACTGAGATTTGCGACTCTAGCTTGTATTACTTTACAGTTTAAAGAAAACCTTAATGAAATTCTTAATATGGGCTCACCGACTGCAAAAAGACAAGATCATGAAACCAATCCCAGAGAGAAATCAAAGATAAACGCGAATATACATAGCTATCGTATAATTAACTACAAATATTTAAAAACCAAGAGTGCCAATAACTTACCAAGAACCTGTTGAGCAGTCAAGCGCTTCTGAGGATTGGGCTCTAACATTTGGCGAACAAGGCTCTTTGCATTCTCCGAAATCTGCGGCCATGGTTCTCTCTTGAAATCCAAAACCCCTCTCAAAATTGCAAGAGCCACACCCTGTTCACTATCTGATCCAATCATGGAAAAGATAAAAACTTTAGTGATTCCACTTATATCCATTGAACTTTGCTATAATCGCGATGAACGATGATAATCAACGACGACGATTATACCAGCCCAAAATGGAGGAACTCCACATAGTAGAATGTACAAAATCACACCAGCACTCCATACATCGACCTCTGGTCCGTAGTTCCTCTTTAATACTTCTGGAGCCATATAGTATGGACTCCCCACAATTTCAGAGAATTTCTCACCTAGACATTCAAAAACAGAAATCGAGCTCAAAAGCTAAAAGAAGAACAATTTTGTACACCTAAAAGAACATCCAACATCTAATAAACCAGCACGAGAAATGGAAAAACAACAAACGAATTTCACAAGCTTACCAGGCTTGAAGAAGACGGAGAGCCCAAAGTCAATAGCCTTAAGTGGTGAATTCTCTTTCTTATTGGCAAACAAAAAATTTTCAGGCTTCAAATCCCTGTGGATAACTCCATTAGCGTGACACATCCTAACAACCTCGGCAATCGTTCGAGCCACGCCCGCAGCTGCTCGTTCACTGTAATGCCCCCTAGCTACAATCCGATCGAAAAGCTCACCCCCTTCACAAAGCTCCATTACGAGATGCACATTCTCGGTATCCTCGTAGGTAGCCTTGAGCTTCACGAGATTAGGATGATATGGTAAAGTGGACATAATAGCGACCTCGCGCCTCACATCCTCTATATCCACAGCCGTCTTAAGCTTTCTCTTCGAAATAGATTTGCAAGCTAGAGATTCCTTCGTTTCTTTGTCTGTACATAAATAGGTTATCCCGAACTCTCCCCGACCGAGTTCACGGCCGAGTATGTATTTATCTCCGATTTTAGTCCGGTCACTCAGTGAAATCCCGTCCTTCAAGACCAGGATCGGAGCCTGGGAGCGAATCGGGTCCTCAGAATAGGGATTAGATCTTAGTTCTTTGGCTTTCTTCTTCTTTCTCTGGTTTGTCGGTCCGTCCTCGGAAGTCTTCGGTCTTGCGCAGATGTTGCAGTTCCCCATGTCGTTTCAGCGTAAGAAAAACAGTTCTACGTATTCTTGTACTACCTCTGACGGGCACACGACGGTGAATTTTGGGTCGCCGCCTGTTCTGCCGGCGGAGGATGTAGTCTGGCCGTCGCCGGAGAAAACGCGGGTGCGTCGCTGTTGAGAAAACAATGCAGGCGTGGGAAAAAAGACATCTTTATTCTAAACAAACCTAATCTCATTATAATTTAAGGTATAATATTTGAAAACCCCACCGTGGAAGTAATTCCGCTCTTCAAATATTCTATCGATTTTAATTTTGAACTCTAATTATTTATAGTAATTATTTTTAATTAAATAATGAGTCACTACAACTATTTTTATTATAATTATTTACAAATAAAACACGAAATTTAATGCTCGGATCGCCTCAACTGCTAACATTTGCTGTGTTAATTAATTTAATATTAAATAAGAGAGTAGCAGCTGTCGCTTTCTTATAGGTTTTCCAAAGTCAATACCTCATTTTGTCTTTCTAATCCTGTCCGTTCATCCTGCGTAATTCTGATGTTTCCGTTTCATCGAAGGGCTAGATTTACTGAGCATTTAGTTGTTGTAGTTGGTCGCTGCCAGATCACGCCAAAGTTTCTAGAAAAGCAATATTTTGGATCTTTCTATCCACGTGGCGGATTCGTATACGTTGTGATGGGTACTTAAAAACTTTTGTTCCAGGGCCTCGTTGCCACCGCAACTCAGTTCAACAGTGTGTGATAAGCTTAAATTATAGTAATTCAGCGACCTAGAAATATGAGTCATATATCTGATATTCTAATTAGATACCCCAACATTAAGGATAAAAACTCCGATACTAGTACAACGCAGACGTCAAATTTAAGCTCTTATACTGGATCTATCGTAATTAAGCTAATTTAACTATGTTATTTAACTTACACCAAAGTGCATGAATCTTAATGTTTAGACCATCTTCATCCTCTATGAATTCGTTTTCACTGTCAGGATGAATTTGAGTTTTGAATATCGGACATGGGGCAGCTCCGAACCTCGATTCTCCTCGATTCGAAAACGGAGCTCGTGGAGATGGAGCCGGAGCTTGGGAAAAAGAAACGCAGACTTTCCTCTTCAATTTCGAGGAATTCGCCTTCAATGGCGCACGACAACAAGAGCAAAGACGAGTGCAGCTCGCGTAATGTCATCATTTTTCCCAGAAGGCAAGCTCAAAATCTGGTGATCGTCTTCAACAAAGCAGTCGAGATCCTTGTGCAAAATTGGGACCAGAGATTTGTAAGGCCCACAATCGGATTCTCTCTCTGTTGCGAAAGAAAGAAGACAAGCCTCGCACATTTGCCGGATCTCAGACAGCTTCTTGTGAGCTTCGCAAATGGAGTCGTTGTAATAAGAATCACAATCGCGATGAACAAGAACGTGGTCGATCCTCGTACACAGCAGACAAGGAAGTTGCAAATCGAAGAACCTGGAAAATTCATTGGCGAGATACGAGAGAAACACCCATCGACGAAAACCAAAACTATGAGGACCCATTCAAGCGCGGCAAAAATCAAGAAGTGGGGAAACTTGCCCAGCTCCTGTTCGACAAAATGCATGAATGAACACTTCGCCATTGTCTGACCTTCAACCCCAAAATCAGGCCCTGTTCGTAATCGAAGGAGGGGAGCAGGATCATGCCTTTCTGTCTCTAACCTTCGCTTTCTCTCTCTAGAAATTTGGAGTTGACCGTTATTTCAGTTACTTCATGTTCCAATTTTTATCAAAATAAAAAAAAAATTAAAATTCACAATTCTGAATTTTTTAAATTGACAACAGAACCAACGATTATAGTTCTATTCTAATTTTAACCCGATTTATTTTATATTTAAAAAATTAAAACATAATAATTAAATATATATTTTTTATTATATTTTACTTGGATTTTAAATAATTAGACAGATTTATAATAAATTTTAAGATTTATATCGAATTTTATTAGTATTTGGATCAGGTATTACTCAATTTCATAATTTTTTTAACCTTCAGTCTTAATTCTGATTTCACGATTTTTTATTTTTAAAAATCAGTATCGATCATAAATCATGATTTTTCTTTAAAATTAAAATCAAGATCAGATTAAAATAATTCTCATCCAATTTTTGCCCACCCTTCCTGATCTACCTAAAAAAGCCACATTTTAAAACAAGTGTACAAAATGATTTCCAATTTAGACAAATTAGATAAGAAAGCATGACCCATCTGTCAGACAAGAACAATGACAGAACATCCACCACCATGAAAATCAAATCCAAAAAAAATTGATTATCCACCATTAATCGAACCTGCCTCCGTTCCAACATTATAAACACATTTAAAACAAAAAGTGGGATTGAAGGATCAGATCCACCCATAAAAGCAATCAACAGAGACTACTAAAATAACTAAGCATGGTTATAGATACTGGCATACAAGCACTGCAACAAGACAGGAGAAGATGGGGGTTTACTTTTGGGATATGTACACCAAAGAGGATGACGATTTTGAGTCTCCAGATTTCTCTGATTCATTTGCTCTCTTCCAAGCTATCCTGCAAATTAAACAAGTTTCACAAATAGGAATTAGAAGGGAAGACTGATGATGGGAGCCTAGTGTTACCATGATTGGGATTTGGGGGCCTTCTCAAGCAACTGTTATAGAAAGGAAGAGTGTCTCGATGATGAGTCACTTAGGTCCGATGATGGTGGGGAAAGGTTGAGAGAGAGAGCTGAATGATGCATTGGTGAATTTGAATTGAAATCGATATCGGCTAGAATTGCAGCTCCAGGAACCTTTTTTGCATCGAGTGGATAGAGATACTTCGAATATGGATTGCTCGCTTGATTTGTTCCTCTGATCGTTAGATTCTCCATCGGGTGTTCGATTGGCAATGATAATGTTGCTGGTCCAACTGCTGGAGAAAAAGTTGTGACAATGGGCAATCCAGTGGAGCTGCTAGCTCCAGTTAAATGAGGTGGTGGCAAGGAATGCAGTTGCGAGACATGATCTAGGGTTTCCTCTTCTTCCATTAGCATTGGTTTCACCTACAAAAGGGCACCAAAAACAAATAGCCAAGAAAAGTTTATTCCAGAAACAGAATTTTCCAAGAACATTAACCCTGTTTTCAACGAAGAATCATTCAATATTTTGAAATTATATGCCCAATATTGATCGGCTGCTGATTTCATCAGTTACAAAGCAAGTAATAAGAAGCAAAATTGAAATCATAGCTTAAATTAACATAAATATACAATAAAAAAAGTAACATAAACTAGCACTAATCTACACCAAGTATGAAACGAATAAGCTCCAATTCAATCCAGTCTTAAGTTTCAATATCATTTCTCTGTAAAAAAAACTTTCGCAGACAGAAATAAATTTCCAGCAGATATGAAGTTACAGTAAATTTGCTCAGATTAGTTACCGTTTCGGTGGTGATATCAAAGAGCCTAGATCTTCTTCGACGACGATTAAGATTTGTTTGACGGAGAAAGTACTTCTGAGCGTGGCTTGCCACCTGAGTTGGCGTTCGAGTTTTCACAAAATTCCTCGAGATTCCTCTCCAATCACCTTTTCCAACTTTCTGCAATCCCAACAGAAATAGCTTGTGCTCTTCCTCCGTCCACGGCACTCCTAATCAGCACCACAAGCAAAAAGCCGCAAAACATCAAATAATAAACACCAAGAAAGAGCACAAATACTAAAAAAATTCCAGAAAAACACTAAAAAAGCAAGATAAGAGAGTAGACGGCAATTAAAACAACCTCGCTTGCGTTCCCGCTCGCGATTCCTGCCTGAATTCGGGACGACATCGCCTGCAGACGCATAACCAGCAGAAACTTCAGGTTTTTGTTTTCCACTGCAGCTTCTTACCTTGCAATTCGAGACCTCGTGAGGATGCTCGTACTGCGATAGGTTATTCAAACTCACGCTCTTCCTCATTGAATCCACCACCACTCTAACCCCAAACAACATGATCTCTCTAGCACCGTCACCGCTTCCGCCACCAAACTCGCCACCTTCGGAGGCAGAATCGACGGCTGCGTTCGTCGCCGGCATCTCGACGGCGTCGTCAATGACTTCCATGGGAGGAGAGTGAGAGACGAACAACATAAAGCGGGGGAAGGCGAACCAACAAATATATATAACGTGGCCTTTTGCAAAATTATTAATAATTTATTAAAATAAATGTTTTCATATACTTACTATGCCTACATATCAAATGATATTTGTGCATTTAAATTATAATTTATTTAATTATTTATTATTTGACACGTTAATTTATATTTAAAAAATAAAAAAACAATTGATAAATCACCCTTATGTCATTTTAATAATTCAAGTTTGACTATTGATGAATAATTTGTTGGTCGCATGGAAGATTGTGTCTCGTCTCTATCAATTAGTACAATCCGATCTTATTTGAAAGCTTGTTGCGTGAGAAACTAGCTTGAAAACTCGAGCAATCGTGGAATAAGTTGATTTCAAAATACGAAACGTTCCAATGATCGTCTAAAATATGGGTCACGGTTGGTGCAAATTAGTATCAAGTAAAGCTAGGGGTGAGCGTCAGATCAGATTGGATCGGATTGTTGTCGATCCAATCTCGATCCGACGAAAATCAGATTGGAATAGAGGGATCTGATCGGATTGGCTCCAAAACTACATCCGAATCCGATCTGATCCGAATCCCGACAAAGTTTTCGGATCAGATTTCGGATCCGACTTTTTCCCGAGAGCCGTTTTCCCGAGAGCATTTCCATTTTCCAGAGATCCATTTCCACTTTCCAGAGAGCCGTTTTCCCGAGAGCATTTTATTTTTCCTAGATTTTCTAGCTACAATCTGAACATATCGATGATCCAAAATAACTAAAAGTAAACTATCCATAATCCAATCATAATCCAAAAAAATCCAATCATAATAATTAATTATAATCCAAAACATAATCGAGATCTATCAAAGTATCCAAAGACTAAAATAATCCAGAATACGAAAACAATTTATAATCTCAACATAATACATAATCT
>QAOC01034304.1:0-47459 GCA_003255005.1 Begonia fuchsioides | reverse complement strand
GTTAAAGAATCCCTTTTTAGACGCAGGCAAACCGAGTGGAAAAAACGGGAAATGTGATTGAAATTAGAAAGTGGACGTAAAATAGGAAACAAGATTCATAAATACCAGCAGTACAAATGCAGCAGAAGAATTAAATTCTAGGGATGGGAATAGAGTCCACAAAATCGATACACACAAACACAACATATATATACACAGACGTGCATTTTGCAGTTTCTAAATTTGTTTGATTCTCAGTTTTTGCTGAATGCTGACTCTTCTGCTTGTCTGCACCGAGAGAGAGAGAGAGAGAGAGAGAGAGAGAGAGAGAGAGAGACTCCATGAGTGATCCAGCAAAGTGAACAGGATAAAATGTGACAAATATGGGAGAGGAAAGAGTGACGAAATGTGATGAAAAAGTCATCTTCGCAAAAGTTTACAAGTGCAATCTACAGAAAAAAGTGGACAGACCTAAATCCATGAAAACTTGCTTCAAATTGGAAACTGGGTCGGAGTCCATCTTCTTAGAGATATTCAAATAAGTAAAAAAAAACAAGCAATAATTCAACCTCTTCTTCTTCTTCTTTTGCTTCAGTTTTCTGCATTTCAATACAAATTATCTTGGTTTAAAGCCATCTTCATCGTATTAACACCTCTTTCTCTCTCTAGACTAGCAAAAACGAGGGTTGAACCTTCGCATTGGCAGAGGAAGACAAAGCATGAACTAGAGAGAGAGGGAACCAAGGGGAATTAAAATAATTGAGCAAGTTGTGAGATGGCAAGCACTGACGTTTAGTATTAGCTTTGCATGTTGGGATCACACCGACAATGGGTAGACTTTCAATATCTCTCTCTATCTACAATTTGCATAGGGAGTTGGACAGCTTCAACA
Source organism: Begonia fuchsioides (assembly GCA_003255005.1). Classification (NCBI taxonomy): domain Eukaryota; kingdom Viridiplantae; phylum Streptophyta; class Magnoliopsida; order Cucurbitales; family Begoniaceae; genus Begonia; species Begonia fuchsioides. Next base: position 46,588 of record QAOC01034304.1, on the reverse strand, counting down.
TTGCTCTTTGACTGCCGACTCTTTGGCCCCAGAAAACCCTAATTACAAAACTAAACTCAGTTTACTCTGATTGAAACAACTTGAACATGGTAAACAATTGCACTTGAAGATGAACAAAGCCTCTCCGGTCTATCCTGAGATGAGCTTGATGGGTTTGGTTTTTTAAGAACATAGAAACAACTGTTAATGGAGGTGAAGAATTCGAAGAAAGAAAAATAAAAGAAGACCAATAAATAAGCACTCGAGTCAATCCAAAAAGTGGCCAAAACAAACCAAAGCTTGCAATTACTCTTCTTCCACCGCTTCCCAATCAAACTCTCCACGCCCTTTCTTGACTTTGAAGCACCTCATCAAACCCCGTATTTACTCTTCTGCAACAACCGCTTGCATTAGAATAATCCTACACTTATTTCTGCCTCTTCACTCTCCCCCGCCATTAAATTCCACTGCAAGAACAACCCTAGGGCACCATAAGCTCAGTTCCTCCATATAGAAATCTACGAAAAAGAAAAAGAAAAAAAACTAGACAACCCTTTGATCAGAGGTGGCAGTTCAGTAAAACCCATTTCTCAAAAGCTTGAAGAAAGCCCTTTTTCATTCACAGCTTTCTCTGTCAACCTCTGAAGAAGATTCTAATTTTACTACCAGCATGTGTTGTTTTCTACGTTCCATTTGCTTCTTGGCCAAAGGAATTGCTTCGTACTTTCGAGTTAGTACACAGACGTTTATCACTAGCTTTCAATACAAAAAATGAAAAAAGAAGAAGGGATGGGAACAAAAGTACTCTCTTAGTCTTATCATCCCTTCTTGCTTCGTATTTATTTTGATTTCCTTTCTTGTTTACTATTTCGCAGGAGATTCCTGTCGTTCGCCTTTTTTATATTTAATCTCTCTTTTTTTCAATATAAAAAATGTTTCTTTGGGAGATGGGAAGAACTGATAAATATAATTTATCAGAAAAATTTTAAAAAAGGGAGTGCTCAGGCCGAGCAGAGTAGTTGAGGAGGCTACAAGAGGAGATGCTGTGTTTGGCCATGATGTTTCAACGCTAAAACCAAATTTCTCTCTTTTTTTTCATTTTGCCACTGGGTTCCATTCTCTGATCTTCTGCTACATGTTAAATTAGGGTTTCTAAATTCAATCATGGCTTCATCAAACAGACACTGGCCTAGCATGTTCAAATCCAAACCATGCAACTCTCACCACCAATGGCAGCACGACATAAACCACCCCAGTCTCATCTCCTCCACTGGATGCCAAAGATCACCCTACTCTTCAGGTTCTTCATCTTTTTGATCCAACAATGGCGAAAGAAAGAAGAAAAAAGTTTAACCTAATTTATTGTTTTTTTTTCCTTTTTAAATTAATGTTTTTTCATCGCAGTTACAGGTTGTGAGGAGAGGAGCCCGGAGCCGAAACCACGGTGGAATCCAAAGCCGGAGCAGATTCGGATTCTTGAAGGTATCTTCAACTCCGGCATAGTTAACCCTCCAAGAGAAGAAATAAGAAAGATAAGAACTCAATTACAGGATTATGGTCAAGTCGGCGATGCAAATGTATTCTACTGGTTTCAGAATAGAAAATCAAGAAGCAAACACAAACTCCGGCCTCTCCAGAACTCAAAAAACCAGTCTTCTCAACCCCAGAAAACCCCTCCGATCACCGCCGTTTCACCACCAGTTCCGCCCGCCGCTTCATCTTCATCTTCATCCTCCGCCAAAACCTCCCCGAAATCTCTCAACAAGACGTCCATGGGTTTCACTGCTCTCGCCGACCTTTCGAATTCTCCGAGTTCTGCTTCAGTCTCCCACACCAGCTTTCACGCCGGCAATGAGTTTTTACCGGAGCCCTTCTTCTTCCCTTCTTCTTCAGCTTCTAATTTCACTCGAGGGTTTTGCTTCTCTGAGCTTTCAAACATGGTGCTCCACCACCAAGCTCCTGACCATGGCCCCTTTGGACCTTGTACCAGTCTCCTTCTCAACGATACATTCAACCATGGCGGAAAGAAAGATTCAGAAGATAAATTCGCAGGGAAGATACATCCGCAACTGATGACTCATCCTGCTTTGACTACTCATTCAACCACTGTTTCTCCCCATATTACTTCGACGACCATCACTGTTCCTTCCCCGATCAATCAAATTCCAGGTAAAAAAACTAAAAAAAATCATTCTTTTTAAAAAGTTTATTGGCGTTATCATTTTCGTAATATACCAACCAAAAGTCTTCCCCTACAAGACCCATTTCTTGTTTTCATGATCGAACAGTTTTTACAAAAATAACGTTGAAGTATAATGCGACCGGTCAAGTTAAACGTACTTAATTCATAATATTTTTATGAATTAGTGACTAGTTACAGCTTATTAGCATAGATTATCGAAGAATATTGCCTTGAGGTAGTAGTTTTTTAAGATCTGTGGGAGATGGACGTGTGCATGGCTAAAACAGTGGCTACAGTCCTCTGAGGTTAACTGCTTGGCCACTAAAAGTTCTGGTTTTGCATAGTTTGAGGAATGATCGCGTTTTGGCAGGTCTAGATGCAGCTGGTGGGGGCCTTGGCCATGTCCATGGAGTGAAATCAACGGTGTTTATCAATGACGTGGCCTTCGAAGTACCATCAGGACCGTTGAATGTCCGTGAAGCTTTTGGTGATGACGTTGGTCTCATTCATTCATCTGGTCAGCCTATTCTCACCAACGAGTGGGGTGTCACTCTTCAGTCACTCACCCATGGCTCTTCTTATTATCTGGTACGCATAAACAAACCCTAATTTCCCAAGATATGATCACTTTTGTTTCGTTTCTTTGCGTTGTCTTGTTAAAATGAGAGTTTTTCGGACTCTTTAAGGATCATATCCATCTGGGTTTGGTTCAGTTGATGAAGAAAACGACGACTAATGTTCTGACTTGTCTACAAATGCTTTTTAAAGTTGTTTAGAACAGTGATATTAATGTGGATAATGTACGTTCGAGTTGCAGATTTAGAAGCGTTGAGGCTATGAAGGGTCATCATAAGTAGCTATAAATTCCAATGTATTTCCCTTTCTCTCTCTCTAGAAATTGGCAGTATTAGGGCTGTAGCCTCTTTCTCTCTCTGAAGAAACAACCACGTTTAATGCAAGCTGTGAAATCCTGTTTTCTAAATTCATTCGCATATTTCTTCGATCTCAACTGTAATGGCCTGAGTTTGAACTCAGATCAAGCTGATAAACACAGTCCATGTCTGCGTAAGAAGAGGAGAAGAGGAAGAAGAAGAGGTTTTATTTGATGACATGGACCAACTAGAGGACGACACGTAAGGAGAGAGTTTGAAAACAGTGGTTGATGGAGATTTTGATTGAGTGAGTGATTTGGAAACGTCGAAATCTGCTCAAATTCCTCTCCAACACTTCGAATTTTCCTGCATTTCTTACTTTTTCTTGGTCCGTTGCATGAACTATCTATCACGCTTGATCCTCCTGATATGGACAATCCACTTTCCACCCATCTCTTTCTCTCTCTAAACTCAGAAATACAGCATCTTCGTCAGCAAGTAAGAAAATGAAATGATGGGTTGATTGGTTTTTAGGTCCGGGACAAGTTTTGCTTATGAATTTGGGTAAAAACAAAAAACAAATCACTTCCTAGTTTTGAAAAATGAAAATTTGAACTTCTCGATGCATGCTCGGACACAAGTTACCTTCGATTGAGGGTCCGATCGGACGCAAATTGCCTCACTCAGACACAACTTGTCTCATTCGAACGTAACTTGCTTCCAAATCCATATTTTTTTTAATTTTATTTAATTAATTTGGCTAAGATTATCTTATCAGAATAACTTGAAATTTTTACCACACATTCACAACAATAAAAGACACTAATCTCAAAATTTTTAAATTTTTTCGACAATTGTATCACTTACTATAATTTTGTTAATACATAAACAAACAAATTTTGTTAAAATTACATACCAAAATAAAAGTTCTTAAAATTTTTGTCACACATTTACAGAACTGTAGGACAGTAAGCCATAAAGTTTCGTGAATTTTCAACAATGCTACAATTTACTATAATTTGTACATAAACAAATAAATTTTGTTAAAATTACGTACATCAATAAAAAGTTACAAAACTTTGTGTAATATTGTCATACAGTGCTGTAAGTGTGTGATACATGTTACACAAATTTTTATTACCGTATGTAATTTTAACAAAATTTGTTTGTTTATGTATTAAAATAATTATAGTAATTCATACAATTGTCGAAAAAATTTAAAAATTTCAAGATTAGTGTCTTTTATTGTTGTAAATGTATGGTAAAAATTTCAAATTATTTCGATAAAATTTGATTAGCCAAATTAATTAAAAATTAAAAATTAAAAAAAAATTCCAGACGTAAGTTGCGTCTGAGTGATGCAAGTTGCGTCTGAGTGAGGCAAGTTTCGTCCGAGCATGCGTTCGGTAAGCTCAAATTTTATTTTTTGAAAACTAAAGCCCGAAGCAGCCTATTTATCTGTAACTCAGGCCAATTTTGATTTTTTCTCTATGAATTTCATGGCATCGACACCTCAATCTCTCTCTAGCATGGTATTATTCCAAGAGATACCGTATCTTCACAATCCACCATTCCTTCAACACTTCTTTAATTTTGAAAATTAGATTAGTTTATGTTATTAGGAAGCAAATCTAAGAGATCGTATTGAGTTGGCTTTGTACAATTTTAATTGGTTTCGAGTCAGATTTACCGAAATTAAACCACGAAGACGAGCACTATAATGGGAATGAAGTGAAAATGCGTTGTTCAAGAAACTTGAGCGGTTTCTCTAACGATAACGATACATCGAGTAAAATGACTAGAATTCGGCACTCAACTTCGATGTTGAGTGTTGAATTCTTTTTGAAGTTTCGTTCTCATTTGAAAGTTGGATTTGGGTTTCAAGTATTACTTGACAATTCTTAAGAAGTCGAGCAATTTGAAGAAAGTGGTCGGATTTACAGAATTATTACTTGTTTTTATGAAATATAGCATCCCCAATTAATTTTGAAACTATACAAGAACATTCGATCAAACTCGAAACCGAATAAATCTTGAACTTCAATTCTTTTAAGCAAAATGGATATCGAATTCGGCTTGATTTTGTTTCAATCAAAACCAAACTAAATCAAGCACAAATCTAGAACAATGATTGCAAAAAGTTCAAAGTTCATTTCGTTGAAAGCAGCAGTCAATCAGAAAGAGAAGTTGAATCAAAGTCTGAAGGTTTTGAATTCAGAGTTCATGCTACCATCTTATATTTGCAATAAGATCAAATCACATTGATGATCAAGAGAAAAACCCTGTTCAGTGATTGCCAAAACATTTCAAATTCTTCATGTTTTCCCCGTAGAAAATGCAAATCCAAGGATGTTCCTTGTAAGTATATTCACAATAGAGTCAGTTCAATTCCATCCAACTAGCAATTTAAGTTGAAAACCCCAAATTCAAAATCTTTAATCCCAGCGATCGAAGCATCATAATTTGAGACAAATAAACCCAAATCGGAGCAAAACAAACCAACCTAGAATTGAGAATCACTGAATCTCAAGGGCGAGGTTCCCTAGAATCAGAGGAAGTAGGGGTTTTCGCAGGCGAAGGAGAGTCATCGCGGCGAGAGGGGAGAGGGTTGGAGCCCTTGATTATCCAACCGAGTGCGAAGAAAGAGACGCCGGCGAGAATAGCGGTGCCCCAAGCGTGAGAATACCAGCGACTGTACTGCCTAATCGCAAACCTCCACTGATCGCGGAGCGTCGCCGGGTCCGGATTCGTCGCCTCCGGGGGATTCTGGAAGTGGAGTTTCTGACCGGAAAATTCAGGGTTCCGATGCTTGTTGTTGATTTCGGTTGAGATCTTGGAAGAAGTCGATGGAGTAGAAGTCTCAGCTTTGGGGTCGGTCATGGCGGTGAAAATCAGATGCCACAAATCTCCGAGTTTGGTCTATAAAATAGGGAGTAAGTCGGCCCGGTGATCGGTTCGGTTGCTGTGCGATTTAGAAACCTCAGAACTGATTTTTACTCCTAACCCAATATTCCGGTTCATTTTTTTAATTAAAAATAATCATATTTAAAAATAAAAGATTGAAAATATAATCAAAATCGAGAACCGATCTTACAAACAAACAAAAAAACCAATACTTTTTTGGTTCGCTATCGATATTTTTAAATTTAATACTGAATCAAATTTGATCGAATCTCAGATCGCACTGATTCAGACCATTTTTCAGTCTTACTAAGAAAACCGGCTTTACATTTGTAATTTCTAGAATAATTATGATATACACCTTGTAGTTAAAAGTGTTTTTTTCGTGATACCCAAAACTTTTAATTGTATTAATTAATAATTTAAAGTACAGTATTTTTCAAATAATAAATTAAATTATTTTAAATTAAATTCAACACCGGTTAAAATACTTATAATTTTTAATGTTATAATTTCTAGGAATTTCAGAACCAAACTAGAAAACGGACAATGATCGAAACCCATAATTGTGTACGACAATGAATATAATTATACGATAAAAATATGACGAAAAAACATAGTTATAAATAGAGCTGGCAATCGAGCCGGCTCGAGCCGGGAAAGGCCGGCTCGTCGAGCTTGNATGCGGTCGACCTTCAGTTTTAAAACGGTCGACCTTACGTTACCGTTGCATATGGAAGTTATAGCCGTTACATTATAACGGTCGTCCCTCTTTATAAAAACGATCGACTTTTTTACAACTACCGGTCGACTCTTTTTTCCACGCGGTCGACACTTTCACAACAATCATGCGTATTGCGGTCGACATTTAATTAGCGGTCGACACTTCAAAACGTTCTGGAACGTATAGCGGTCGACACCTTATTTTGCGGTTGGCCATCCAAATTTACATATGCATTAAGTGTTGACCGCGTGTATACTAAGTGTCGACCGCACTACAAGTAGTCCGAGCCAGCCGAGCCAGCTCGAACGAGCTGCACTCTCGGGCTCAGATCGAGCTTTTGCTCGAGCTGCTACAGTGCCGAACCAACCGAGCGAGCCGGCTGCCAGCACTAGTTATAAACATATCTTGGTTGCCGTCGTTGGCACCTCCCACTCGTTCCTAGTATCTCTATGCATTTAATTTGAGTTCATATGAAATTATCTGTTCTTGTTCGGGACGATAAGACGTACTAACTAAAGGTCATTAGATAAAGGATCGAGAGCGTTAAATATGCAAAATGTGACAATGTATTTAAAAAATAGCTCAACTCGTTAATACGATAGTTTTCGAGATTAGAAATTTAAACATGTTAGTAAAAAAAATAGTATACCTTTTGACACATAAGAATGTTCATAGCCAAGATTTGTTAATTCATGTACAAGGACAAGATTTGAATTTGTTTATTGAGCATGTGACTTTACGGTCAATGGGTTTGACCAGATCTCATTTCTATTTTATACTCATTTTTTAAAATATTTTAAAATAATTTATTAAATTATTTATAACTAAGTATATATGTCAATTTTTGCCCTAAGTTGCTACAAACATGCAAGTAATTTTTGTTGTTATCTACAATGCACGTTTTAAAATTTAGCGTTTAATTTGATTTTAACCCGATAAAAAACTAAATTAAAATTTCAAATATAACTTGAAAAGTCGAAAATTGATCAAGGGTGGAGAATCATGTCCCGGGTTTCGATCATGCGGCCCTATTAATTTGAGTTACGAGTTGACGTCTGTCTGACGCAAATTACCACTTTCGTGGAGCAATGGTCGCGTTGTGGAAGAGTTAAAGGTTTAAAATGTTATTTTTTACAAATTTGGTTTGTTAATCACCTAGGTAACCTAAATTTAATTTTGTAGCCTAGTGTAACAATTTTAATTTGGCCGACCAGCTAGTTCTTTGTTAATTCTGACAAACTACCATACAAATATACAATAAATTTATGTAATTAGTGTTAAATTAACTATAGGTTATAATATATATACATATATCTTAAATTGCAATTTCGTTCACGGAGCGATCTATCAGACGTTATGCTTTACAATAACGATGTTTAAACGAATGTAACGTTTTTGTGAGATTCGATACGTATGAATACCTTATTACCGTTTTTTAATAGATTTTTTAAATCCTAAAATGTTATTTGCTGCAACGTTTAATAATGGTCACATGGGCGGTGCATGAAATTTTCATACAAAGTATTATATATTGCGTCCACATGCATCACTTGGCTTTCCTCGACTCCGGTTCCCATTGCTGTAGCAGAGGCAGAGAAAGAGATAATGGCTTCAACGTGGATTCTGCGGTGGCCGAAGAACATCTCCGGCGCCGGAGCCGGAGGAAAAGCCAGCAAAAGCAGCGCCGGAGTTGTGACCGGAGTTTCAAACTCTAGCTGCTGTTGTACGTGCCTGAGGAGACTGGTGAAGAAACTGAAGAAAGAGAGAAGAAGAGTGGGGTATGATTCGGTCAGCTATTCTCTCAACTTCGATTCCGGTGGCTGTGGAAACTGCTCCGATGAAGATTACTATCAGTTTTATGCTTTCTCTTCCCGGTTCGTCGCTAACCCGAGAGCTCCTCCTCATTTTCTCTCTCCTCACTAGCCACCTCCATTTTTGTCCATTTTTTTCTTCAAAAATGGAGCAAATATTTCAGACGAAACTGGTTTTTTCTCCTTTTTTTTCATTTTATTTAGTTCAGTTGTGTCCTCTGTTTCTCGCCTGTCCATGCAGATCAGTAGAGAGTGAAAGAGAGAGTATTAGAGAGAGAGAGAGAAATGGGATGTGAGGATGAGATTCCATGAATGGTACTTGGGAGCGAAGTGTGAAAGTTCAATGTCCATAGATTTAGACATCGAAACAACTGTAAACACCAGAGCTCGTGCTCCCCGACAAACTTAATGTTTAATCGACCACATTTTTCCACCGTCAAGACTTCGCGACTTTCAAAAAACTGAATTTTGCTTCAAACCCGGGTGACTTTATTGAGTGGTTTTACAATCCAGGGAGTGGTTTTGCAAAAAGGATAATAAAATTCGAGACGATAACGAGAAGATCTTCATGGGTTCTAAAGGAACCCTCAGACCATCATGAATCGTGACGAACAGCTTCATAAAACTGTTTTTTTTTTCTGGACAATAGGATCTGACTTCGGAAAGCTCCTAACAGCAAACCAGTAATTACTTCTGCATATATTAGCAAACGATAATCATTGATGATTAGAGAATCTAGAAAGTTTTACTTATGGTACATACTTTCCTTGCATTACTATTAAGAATGAAAAAAATCAAATTGGATTATAATTACTGAATTTAATTTAATTTTAGTTCTAATTTTTAAAAAATCGTAATTTATGAACCGATGCTTAATTTTAGAAATAAAAAATCATGAGATCAGAACTGGGATCGTAGGTTAATTTTTTTTTAAAATTGAGTAAAATTCGATATAAATCTTAAAATTTGTTATAAACTGACACAATTACTTAAATCTAGACAAAAATATAATAACAATATATATTTTATTATATTTTATTATTTTTTTAAATATAAAATAAAATCGAGTTCAAATTAGAATGAAACTTGAAACATTGGTTCTGTTATCGATTTTAAGAATCTAAAACTGTGAAATTCAATTTCGATCTATTTTAAAATAAAACTAAACTAGACCAGCATGTGACAGCTCTTAATTAATACAAAGAGTATACATAATAATCAAGACTAAAAATGAGAAAACTATATTCCTTTTTTTCTGGTTTTTTCTTCATTTCTTACAAAACTTTACACCCCCAATTAGCTCATTGCCTTGTCCCTATATATCTTCCCACTCCATCCCATGTTTTCTCATGCCTAAAAAAATTCAAGCACATCAATAGAGCATCAATCAGCATGATGAACAAATGGCTTAGTAATTTTTATACTCGTTAGGAATACACGCCTACGATTCTAGATCGCTCGTGGGATGGTCGGAGACTGTCCCCTCCGACGATACCTCTTCTACGTCCGGTTTTTCCAATCTCGTAGGGTCTGATTGAGTCTTACTTGACTCTCCACTTTCAGAATCTTCTTCTCTTTCATCATTTTCATCACCCTTGCTTTCTATGGGGATAGATGGAACCACAGATAATCCAGTGCTTTTCTGCTGCATACTCGGTTCCAATGGAAGTGATGGGCTCAACGGTAGTGAGGCGGAAGTTGAAGCAGAAGGGTCATCAATGTTCGGAAATGGTGAGGCTTTCCTTTTCTTCTTCTTCTTCTTTTTCAAACTCCGTCTAGGGTCCTCCGGCAAGGATGGAGGTGGGCCGGGTATGACAAATGGCGGAATGGTAAACTTATCTTCTCCATACAATACTCTGACGGATCGAGCAATGGCGGAGACTGTCGGAGGGAGGTCAGGCTCGGAAGGCTTTGAAGGACCATTTACTGCCTCTCTTAGCCAATGGGGTAAAGCGTCCATCGAGGAGTAACCGGCTCCTACTTCCTCCCCGTTTGATAGTATCTCTTTATTCAGATCAAGGGCCGGCACCAAGCCACCCGAGTCACCGCTCTGATAATCATCATGGGAATGTTGCAGAATGTTGAAAGATGTGTCCATAAAAATAGGCTCTTTTCCATGCACATCATACCCTTTTGGATTCAGACCTAAAGAACCCAAGCTAACATTTCCAACGGAATTGGGAAGAAAAGGGTTTTCATTTTGCACCCCAGTTGAAGATTCACCATGGAAGTACGTTCGATAAGTAGGCATAGGCAAATTCTGAACATCGGCACCATCGGATTTGGATAGATTAGAGGCGAGATCAACAAAGCCTAAACCCAATTTCATGTCTGTCAAATGGCTGTTGAATTTCGAAGGCATTACCAGTCGACTTCCGTGCAATGCTCGTGACTTCATTCCATCCGGGATCATCGGAAATAGAGTGGTTTTTGCCATCTTTGATGATCTGGTTGATCTAGGAGGTTGATAAGGTGATCCCTCTAAGATCTTAAATTGCTCCTCCTCCCACCTGCCTGACAGATCTTCCCAAGTTTTAAACTTTGAAAATTTAAACCCGGGGTCTTTTAGTATTGCATCCCAATTGCCCTTTCCGTGCCTGCGGACGCCAATCCAGAGACAATCGAGTTCATCTTCAGACCAGCCATCAAGATTTTGTTTTCGACTCGAGTAATTCCCACTTCCCGAACCGGCTCTCATCATTATGTTTTCTAGAACCTTCTTGTGGTTCTCCGGAAACGATGGATAAGCAGGTGGCATTCGTCTCGTACCAAACCAGGGAGGCTCCTCCCCTTCCTCTTGGTAGCCTTTCATCATATCCATTGATGGGATTTTCATAAATTCAGGCATCGATCCAGTCGCGGTTTCAGGCCTAATGCCTAACGACAACTTAGGCAAAAAGTCAAGATGCGACATATCCATGCCGTTAGGAAGGTTCTGGAATCTCGGAAGCATTTTCTCGTCAAAGCCAATGTCGGGAAGTGCAATATGTTCCTGAAAATAAGAAAAAAAACAAGTCTAATCAGATAATCCATTCAGATGTGTGCACATAGGTGTATATGTGTGTGCGTATATAATCGAGAGAGAGAGAGATGGAAGATTATGCCTGACTAAAAAGTAGCTTAGGATGCTGTTGTAGGAGTGGTGGCAATGGCAATGAGCAAGGTAGTTTCCCCTTGTCTGGTATAGGGTCCATCTCTGCAGTAGTAGAAACTCGAGGAACTAGATTGAACGGAAACTCGGGCCCACATCCAATTCTACTTTGCCTGCCATTAGACACCCACAAGTTTCTATTCGATGATTCATATTGATAAGCATTTGGAGCACAAAGACCAAGAACAGGCAACAGCCTTGGCTGTGAAGATCTCCGACTTGATCCCTGAAAATGGTGAGTCGGAAGTGGCCATGCATCAATGGAAGGATCTCGATGATTAACGATTCTATGCTTTGAAAGTCTGCCTAATCTCAAGGTTGGGTCGATACGGCTTTTTGGGTCGTCTAATGGATGGATAAACTTCTTGGTTTCTGCATCAATCGTCGAAGATGTACCTTTCTCTGGTTCTACAAGCTCAGGTGCTTCATTAGAGTCCATATTGGAAGGATAAGGGACTCCATTACCAGGTTGAGAATCTTCAACTGCATTTCTTCGTGAAATCCGCTCTTTTTGTCTAGCTCGAAGCTTTTCGCTGCACAGTTTGGTTGAAAGATTAACTTTTTACATCTTTGGAGACAAAAAAATGAATCTTTATATTATGCAATCTCATCTAATAAATGTAGTTACTCATAGAAAATTGCTATTTCTGTGTGAAACTTTACAAAACAATCGATCAGGATTCATTTCCGTGAATAATACCAAATTATCAATGTTAATATGACACAAAAAGACAACCATATCTTGACATAGTTGGCCAACTTAGCAACATAGTAAGCACATTTGTGGGAACTCCATTCCCGGGAGCAGTTCGTTAAAAATTATCATTTCTACTCAGATTATAGAGCATGAATAGTGAGATTAGCTCTCTTTTTTACGCAAAGTAAGATAATTACGATCAACAGCCATCAAATTTAAACCTTTCACAGCAGAATGTTAACAAGGTAGAAAATTTAAACTTACAATTTGGATTTTAGAGCTCGTCCTGCTGGTGTGTATTCCCTAACTGGCTCGGACTCGGGTTCTCGCTCCTCTTCACCACCACTCTGCTTTAAGAAAAGGGGAACAAACTATTTAATGGACTAATCTAAAAATTAGGAGAGAGAAGGAAAGAGAAAACAGATCAAATAATTATCAAAGCAGAAAATATCAGATGAGATTCAAGGATGCACCTTACACAGATTTACAAAGAATATTGTAATACATAGTAAAAGAAATTATGAAAGAAGAAGAAAAGATTCAGCTTAAACAGAGTACAAAATTATAAGTACCGTGTTCAACGTTTCTTGTGGATGTGGAACATACACTTCCCGATATGATACAGCTTTCCTCTGACGCTTTCCCCGACCAAGAACTGCTTCCTCTTCACTTTGATATTTTTCCCATCTATGTTCCAAATGAAACATATAGTATGATCAGTATACCACTAAACATAAATTAAAATCATAATCAAGTAGTTCTATATACATTTTTCAGTTCCAGGTCATTTCTTGATCACAACAAGAGGTTGTTTTCAGTTATAGTCGAAACCATTTAGTACAGAGTATCAAGAAGTCCAAGTGATTTTTCTCCAACATTTATAAGGTCCCTCTTGCCATCTCAACTACAAACTAATAAGGCCCAATTTACATGGTAGTGAAATATTATATATTAATATGGGTAAGGATCAGTCCAGGGGCATGCAATATTATCTATAAATAAGAACAGTAGGATATTCATGGGCAAGGAAAATTTAAGGTTTATCTTGGGGGTAGAAGAGCCACATTAATGTACTCTTGGGAATGACGAACCGCCGTTAAAGTGCTTGTAAGAAACAAACTCCTCTAAACTGCTTGCATTTTTTTTTTTATCATTCAATCTAGTATCTATCTTTTGTTGTCTGTTCTTTGTTGGATTACCCAGGTCCTATCACAAACCTACATAATCCATTGCTGATCAGGTTCAGATTTTTAGTCTACCTGATGGTTTTCCCTGCAGCAGAAATCTATACACTCTTTTGGCTATGTTATTCAGGGTTCTTCACAGTGGTAATTATAAGAAGTTGATTGACTTTGTATGTTTGCCTACGGTACAAGAAAAACTCTGTAAAGCCATCTATAACGACTCCTAATAGGATGTTGAACAAAGAGAAACAGAAGGCACTTTCAAGATAAATATGAAAAGGAAGATAACTTTCAGTCCTCAGAACCAATTTCTGTATAAACATTCCTTCATTTTTGAATGAGAATCCATCGTGTTGAGAGATCAATTTCTTTCATTTTTGTTTGCTGATGGATTGAAAATCATCACATCCCTCTTGGGAATAAGCGATGCCAATGCAAATAGCTACTCTCATGCTGGTTTTTTCATGATCAATAATCAAGAAATATACATTTTATAATGACTATGTAATTAAAAGATGAGCTAAGAAAAACTATTTGACCCAAAAGATATAAAGGATACTAGGAAGTTCTTACCTCACACGCAAAAGTTTGTCCCATTCATTTTCCTCATTGCTAATCACTGCAGGATCCTCTTTCCTTTCAGAATTTTGCACATAAATATCATTACTTGCTCCAGTAGGAGATTCAGCTGCCCCATAGTCTTCGGTTTGCTCATCATTCCAATCAAGAGACTGACACATGAAACAAAAAATCATAAGAAACATTCATTACGCATATCACTTTTCATATACGTTTAACTGTAAAAATATAGAATTTTTACTTCTTCAAGATAATTTTACAAACTAACGTAAAATTACACATCATTCTAAATTCTATCAAAATTATTTCCCATGTGAAGGCTTTAGGTTCAAAGGTCCATGCATAAATCTCTAATTTTAAATGAGAATAAAATGATGCACCTGCTTCAACATCATATAGGTCTGTAGACTGAATAACAATTTCACTTCTTATTCAAAACTCATAAAATTAGGACATATATACACAGAATATATTAGTTGACATGCCAATAGAAAATAAAGGAACTATTCTGCTCACCAACATCATAATACTTTGTACAACTAGACCAGAATACGACTTGCGAAAAAGAAACCAGGAAAATATGAATGTCAACAGATTCAAAAGTACATAAAAAGCAGCCAGGAAGTGCATATTTTATTTCATATTAAAAGAATGGCCAACATGTAGAATCAGAAGGCTATTCTAGAGTGACTGCCAGCGATTGTCAAGATTTCATTCCTTATCGCTCCATTTATTAGTAAACTTTGTGTTTTCTTCTAAGAAATATGCGAAGTGCATTATTAATCCTTGCATATCCAATTTTTTTCTTAAAAAATTAAGGACCTATTTGATAGTCACTTTTAACTTTAAAGACTAATATGCATTTTTTTACATACAAAAATATGTAAAGACAACCTACAAATGTCAAAATGAAGACCCAGAATCTGCAAAAGTCATGTTACAGAGCTAGATGCAATTCTACGAAAAAGGATATAATATCACAAATTTCAACCAGGTTAATTCAGCCACAAAAAGTATAATCATCGAATTAAAGACATAACTAATAAATATTTCAATCTATAACATAAATCTGATTCCATGCAGCTGACATAAATTGCAAAAATTACCTTCACAGTGCCTAGCACATCATTCTCCATATCCACCTCAACAGTATCATTCAAATCACTTTGAAGGTCTGATCGATCAAGCAGTTTCAAAATCGCATGTTCATCCCAAACAATATTACTACAATTATCTATACATCTATCTTTATACACATCCCCAAGAGTACCAGCCCTCTTCCTATTCTTATGCTCTATATCCATTCCTCCCTCATCCTTGTTTCCATTACCATTATCTGCATCTTTTACATTCATGGGAGGAGAATCATTAAAAAGTTCTTCCGTTCCCCATTTTAAAATATCCTCAACTTCCTTCTGAGATCCCGACTTATTCACAAAAAGCTGATCAAGCATCAATTTCTTCTTTGCAAGCATCAATATCCTTTCTTCGACACTAGCTCGGACAACAAGCCTGTATACCAGAAGTCTTTTTGATTGTCCTATACGATGAGCTCGATTCATAGCTTGGATATCTGCATGTGGGTTAAAATCAGAATCATATATTATAACAGTGTCAGCAGTAGCCAGATTAATCCCTAGACCACACGATCGAGTTGATAACAAGAATACAAATCGACTTTTATCTTGGTTAAATCGTGTTATTGCAGCTTGACGATCAGACACAGAAACTGAACCATCAACTCTCTCAAAAGTTTTAGGCCCAAATTCTATTGTCAAGTAATCCTCAAGGATATCAAGCAACTTCGTCATCTGCGAAAAAATAAGGACTCTATGTCCTTGATTGTACAAAACTTTAAGCATAGAATGCAATACAGTCAACTTTGCTGAAGCTTTGATCTGCATTTCATGGAAAAAGTCTATTGATCCAGAATCAGGCTCGGTGCCTGGTATAAGATAAGGATGATTGCACACTTTTCTTAGTTGCATCACGATGTTCAACATTGACTGCTGTGGAACTCCTTTGCCTATATTCCTTAACATCTGATAGTTCTTTGTCAACATTGCACGATAGTATTCGGCTTGGATGGATGATAGCTCAACCGGAACCATTCTTTCGGTCTTAGGAGGTATGTTTTGCATGGCGTCCTTTTTAAGTCTTCGAAGCATATGTGGAGCAACAAGTTTCTTCAATTCATCAACTTTTTCAGCCGTTGTAAGATCATTAAACTTCTCCTCAAAGGTAATCAAAGAAGGAAATGAAACAGGCTGCAAGAAATTAAGTAAGTTATACATCTCACCAATGTTGTTCTGCAGAGGGGTTCCGGTCAACAATAGGCGGTGTTCGAAAGAGAATGAATTTAGCAAGCCAAAAAGCTTACTTTCAGAATTCTTCAAACGATGGCCCTCATCAACCACAAGAACTTCCCAAGGAACTCCACGCAGATGAGACGAATCTGCAAGAATCATCTCATATGTAGTTAGAAGAACATTGAATTTATAGGATGCTGTTTTCTTATTCCATTGATTAGGATAGCTAGCATGCCATTCATACTGTCGAATACTAGCTCTTGCTTTTGCACTTCCATGATACTCAACAACATTCAAGTAAGGAGCCCACAAAGCAAATTCAGCAAGCCAGTTAGGCATTGTGGAAAGCGGAACCAAGACTAAACAAGGCAATTTAGCTTTGAACTCAAAATATAATGATGAAATAAAAGCACAAGCTGATACTGTTTTTCCAAGTCCCATTTCATCAGCCAATATTACATTTTTGGATTTATACCAGCATCTTCTTAACCAATTCAAAGCTTCAAGCTGATGGGGAAACAACGATCCTCCTGTAAGTTCCACAGGCTGCATTGTTAGAGTGGGAATCTCATTAGGCCTATCGCTCTTCTCCTTAAGCACATAATCTTTTGTGCCATCTTTCTCTATTGTATGTCTCTCAAATTGATTAAACGTATCAATTAGATAAGAAGCTTCTTTAACAACAGGTTCATCTAATCTTTCCCAAGTGCATTCATCATAAGGAAGGCCAGTCCATTTCACAAAAGCCTCAGATACAATATTTTTGATCGAACGAAGAGCAATGATTCGTTGAGGCCTCTTCCATCGATCCTCACAGATATTTATTACTGTAGTTCCATACTTGGCCTTATAATTTTCAAGTTTTCTCTTCGCCAGTGCTTTCAGTTGAGATTCAGAAATCCAACTATTATGAATATTAGACTTACCTACCCACTTTACAAGAAATTCATGATCTACAGCCTCTCCATTATTACATGCAGCAACAGGAAGTGAGAGCTTGTTACTTTTGTCTTCTAAACTGCTGCTTGTACCTACTTTTGGATCCTCTTCTATCCCTTCTTTCGATTCGCAAGGGAGAACTGTTTCATTTACTTTTGGACCATCCTTTTCCTTAGAATCATTCAAGTTTTCATCTATCTTGGATTTTCTATATTCTTTGTCCAAATTTTCAATAATTACAGTAGATCCATCTTGAGTTTTACAATTCACCGGCATTGTGATAGAATCAGCATTCTCTTTTACTGAATCGTCTATACATTTTCCTTTTTTTGTTTCTTTCATCACAGATCTTCTATATACCTGTATCTTGTCTATCTTTGTATCAGTCTTCATGTTTTCCTCTCCATCAACAATTTTATCAATGCTCTGACCATGTTCTTCATTTTTGTCAGTTCCTAGGTGTAAATCATTTGTACAAGGAGATATATACTCAAATATGTTATGGTTATCTGACAATAAAGCAACCTTAGGTTGCAGGTCATCCGCCATCGTATGCAAGTGATTTGAAGAGCTCTTTTCGTAGCCTTGTATTCGACACCCCAAAACTCGATCAACCTGTAGTTGACAAAAATAGAAGCACTACATTTTCACCAAATTTAATATAAAGAATAGTAAATACTAAATACTGATATGGAGCCCAACAAATCTTCTGGTAATTCCTAATACCTGGAGAGTTTCGCTATTGTAACCATTTTCAGAAGTTAAATTGTCTTCAACTTGACACAATGCCCTGTCAGGCAAATCAGATGGTTTTTTGCATTCCTCAAAAACCTTCAAATTGAGAAAAAAGCAAGAGCTTAATCCAAAGAATTAAGGAAATGGTATCAAACAACAGCAATGAACAGTGAACAAAATCATGATGGTGACAGTTTATAGGTGCAAACTAAAACAAAATGATGATAACTGGTAGTGAACAGCAATAAGAGAATGCACTTAAATAAATAAATGTGATTGCATTCAAATGCAATGTCACTAAACACCTACAATCAACAAGGAAAGAATTAAACCTGCTAAAATAGTTTTAAGAATGGAATTGAATAAATTATGCTTTCCATGCAAATTTCTGCCATTTCAAGACTTTAAAAAGGCAAAATAATCTAATTATTCAGGATGATTTCATGTTACTCTTTCTTTAATCACATAACGCATTGCTCTTCTTAGGTGATTTAGGTAGTTATGAACCAATTTGCATGTAAAAATGGTTGTCTTTTATGCAGAAAAGTAGAGACGTGATTTGACTTTACAACACTTGCAACTCGCACGTTTAGTGTTAGCTTCTTGGATAATCGGTCAAGATAATCATGAGAATAAAGTAATGAGTTTAAATATGAAACCATCTCCCAGAAGAATGTGGTAGTAACTACATCATGAGTCTTATTGGTTTTCAATGAAATTTCTTAGAACAGAACTTTTTTCTTTTTCTTTTTCTGCAGAATAAGAAAGATTATAGACACAAAGAGTTAAAATTTCTTCATTTACTATAAATTGACTTTTCAAGGGTGGGTTCTTTAATATTTACTGGCAGCACCCCAAGTATTAGACATTCAAGTGCGGAACTTGTGTCTATAACAAACCTCAACTTTATAACGCAAACATTCTCTCATACATGGATAAGAATTACAACAAGTTGACAATACCATGTCACAATAATGAAGAATCACAATGATCGCCAATAGGTTAAATTGTGATGGGAGAAATGACTTTGATCTATGCTCAAGGAAAGATGATCAGGAAGAATGGCAGCAAACAGAACAAAACAAACATCTTTAGAAAAACTTGTACATATCTTTACCATGGAGTGTTTTATTTTCTTTAAGTTGCTCAGCAGTCACTGATCAATACAGCATTATTTGACACTTTGACTTGATATTAAGTAGGCACAAAATGATTCACTAGCCGAATTCTAGGAGAAGTAAAAAAATAAGAAACTTGGATAGAGGCTATGAATCCCGGTTCTAAAACACAAAATAAGAAACTTGGATGGAGGCTATGAATCCCAGTTCTAAAACACAACCATGTAGAGTCTATGGTATATTTTGTGGAATGTAAACATATATAGCTAATCACAAGAAATATGATAAAGACAAAAAAGAATACCAAACTCTTCTCTCCAGATCACATATCTCAAAAACAACTTGAATTAGTAAATACTAAATATTTCTGGAAGAAAAAGCACATTTCAGTCATGCTATAGATTATTTCCAAGCAATTCGAAAATTGCTATCTGCATAACTGATGGCCTAAGCAATAGCAAAGCACAAGTCAGACTATTAATACCAACAGAGAAAAGGTCACAATAAGTAGAAGAGTTACCTCATTTTTTTTCTCAGAGCCTAAATTCTTGGTCTCTATTTTTTCTTTCGATGAGGATGCAGAAATCCTATCAATATTAGATTTATGTTTCTGTTGAGATTTCCCCATTCCAGTGATGATAGTGTTCACTTTGGGCCTTCGTTTCTTAGACGTATTGATTGGCCGTGTTGCATTCTCAGTCCTTTGCTTCTTTTGATCACCAAGGACTTTACTTTTCTTTTTTCTTTTTCTAGAACTCTCAGTCACTGGATTAGCTTCCAGAACAAGTTCTTCTCTAGGACAGATATTGTAATCAGAAAGATCAAGTTCATTCTCAAGGGCAATAGATTTCTCCTCGGTGATGTCATCATTTGCCTCCAAGTTTACAACTTTATGATCAGATAAAACCTCCTTATCTTTGTGCAAATTTTCTTTTGCAGATTCATCAAGTTTCTCTACAACTGAGTTATCATTTTCCTCTTTTGAAGATTCATCAATTTTCTCTACTGCTGATACATCGCTTTTCTTCTCATTACTGGCGTTCATACAAGCAGAAGTAGTACCCTCTTCTGAACTGCCACTTGGAGGATGGTGTATCTGGCTGGAAACTTCATCTGAAGATAAAGATTTTCTTTTAAAAAGCTTAAGTGGTGGAGTTAAAATTGCTTTTCCTTTGCTTGATGACCTTGTTCTTGCAAGAATAGTGCTTCCAAAAATCTGGGAAACCTTCCCTGGACAAGATGACTTAATTTCTCTTTTAGATTTCGAACCAACAACTTTCGTTCTTGCCCTTTTTGAAATATTTTCAAGGTGGCTATGAGGTTCTAATGGCTGGTTTGCCTTTAGCTTGCAACTTGGACATTCCCACTTCCCCATTGGAATTCGCTTCAGATGGAAAATCGGACAAATCAAGCAATGTCGAATAAAATTAACTTTTACTAAGACAGCTTCAAGGAGATAAACTATAGTAAAACCATGAGATTTTAGAAATTAACTTTTAAGATACCTTAAGGGGTGGATCAAGGCATTGAAGGTGATAAGTCCGAGGACAGCTGTCACAGCACAACAAGTTGCCGCCAAGATCACAGACCACGCACTCAAAGTAATACTGGATTAGCAGGATAAAAAAAGGCTCAGACTTAGAGAGTAAGGAACCAAATTTGATTAGAAAACAAAATAAGGTAAAAATCAAAATAAATCTCGTGGTTCAGATAACTATACAACTGTGACTTAAAATTTAAAATGAACAACTGCAACAGGCCTAAAGACCCAGCCACCTATAAAATGTAAATTTTTTTGCAAGTTGGTGCGTCTCGATGTGGCTAAGTGCGCACCTTTTGAAAAAATAATGATTTGCACAGATTGCCACTGGCCACTGAGTTTTAAATTTTTCATTTGAAACTTTAAGGTTTAAATTGTACAGTTACTTAAACTTCAAGGTTTATTTTGCATTTTTCTCAATATAATATCAAGGTTGATGTGTCAATATCACGTAGTTCGCATCTCATTCTATACTAAGCTTCTTAAAAATTATATTGAAAGAAAGATTACATACAAAAAACATGGAGAAGCTACAAAAAAGGTTCCAAATAATTATACAAAATCAAAAGGCTCTTATCCACCTCCTCCAAAACATGATACAAACAGGAAAACGAAAAATGATTATTATGAACAATCAAGGGCTCTTTTTTGACATATGAAAAACGAATACATTAAGGAAAAAAATGTACACATTGATGGTAAGGAAAGCAATTGTTGAAAAATCATTTCTCTCCGAAAGAACAGTCAAGGGTCCGTCTCCAAACGACAATATTTCTCTAGTTACAAACAAATAGTAACAGAAAAACCTTAAAAAAAATTGATATTCACACCTAAAATCATGAAATGGATTATCATCCTATTCCAAGTGAGCATCTTCATGTAACATTTATGATCTATTATGAAATTCAATGACCGTAGTGATAAAAAAGCAACAATTTGCAAAGTTAAACATAAACAAAATAATCATTGCGGCATTTAGATTAACATAAAAGAGAAAATCTGAATAAAAACAAAAAAGATAGGAAAGCTCACCCCGTCGTTCCCTTTCTTTTTCACTGAACACTGATTGCCATTTATTACATCCTTCAACTTGCATTTAGGACTTTCTGAGGCTGTTAAACCATCTTCTTTACAATTTGAATCATCACACCCAGCTGAAAGAATCTTTCTTCGCTTGCGCTTCAAAACCCAATTTTTGTTTAGTATTTTACTGGTAGAAGTACCATTCTCCTTCATCTTCTATCCAGAGCCTAAATTACAAAAAAAAATAGAAAGTGAAGATCATTCAAATAATCTGAAAGAAGAGGGAAACCAAATGCCATCATTGGCCAATTCACCAATAACTCTAGAAAGATAATTTTCCTACAGTTATAGATCCATCAAATCAATATGAAATTTTGTCATTTATAAGCAAATACAAATCATTTTAGCACCTATAAGCACTCCATATACACTAACAAATAAAACATATATGAAAATCCAGATAAATGGTCGAAGTAATTTCAAACCTTTCCAAACATGAAAAAACAAAAAACGTTTGAAACAACAAGAAAGTGGATTATTCTAAATAAACATAAAAACCTTGATACTACAGTTTTAATGCATTTCTTGACTTAGTTTATTAAAAAATTGGAAGTTAAAAATTGAGTAACAATCATTCTATATCTACTTTGAAGAGCAATCGCCATGCATGTTCATAATGCAGTAAAACTTAATGGCAAATACTCATGAAAGAATACCAAATACACCAAACAAAAACTGATTTGCTAAATTTGATGAACAGTCCAATACATGATACTAACAGCCAACCGATGTTCAAATCCATTTTCACTATCTGAACCAAGGATACTCTTTCAATCCAGACAAAACCCAAAGCCCCATTTATTGGCAACACATTATTATAAACCCCAATTACTGCTAAATTTGATGAACAGTCCACATAATACTAACACCCAACCAATATTCAAATCCTTTTCCACTATCTGAAGAAGGATACTATTTCAACTGAAACAAAACCCAAAACCCCATATATTGGCAAAACATTATTCTAAACCCCAGTTACTGAGCTCCATAGCTTAAGTAATAAACTTTCCACCAGTAATCAAAGTGATAAGCATTATCATTTCAGAAATCGACAGAATGAGGAACAATCACATATGGGGAAGCCGGAATTTCACAAGTTTCAAGTACCCCGTAAATAGTAACCAAGTCACCGAAGATATAATAAGAAACAAACACTGCCCAGATAAATTAAAAAGCTTACTAGACTTACAGATCGACTCAAAAAACAAAAGCTGATTTCATCAGATTGTCGAGAGAGGAAGGGGTAGGGCTTGAGGCAGGTGTAGATGATAGAGATGCGAGAACCGAGAGAGAGAGAAGTGGGAGACAAATGAATAAATGGAGGCAGAGAAAGGGCGTTTTAAGAGAGAGAAACATACAAAAACGGATTCGCCGGGGTCATAGGACGGGGTTACTCTCTGACATGGCAGTCGGAGAGAGAGAGGGAGAAGTAGGAGAGAGAAAGATGGAGACTTGGTGTGTGCGCGTTGATGTTGGTGACGTTCCTGTTGTTGTTGAAGCCCAAGGCAGCCAAATCCACTGGATTTTTGCCACGTGTCATCACCACGAACCCGTCTCTCTCGTCGTCAGTTCCCTGGCCTTCGCCTTCCTTTTTCTTTTTCTTCCTCCCCATCTCTCTTTCTTCCCCCTCCAAAAGCTCAGCCGAGAAGAGTGGAAAGAAAAGCTCTTTCAAATTCCCTCGTCATAATCCACTGCATAATGGCTTGCTGGTATTGAAGTGGCGTTTTCTACTTCCCCCCTTTTATACTTCTTCTAACCTGCTCACACTTTCTCTCACTTCCCTCTCTCTCCTCATTTTGCTCTGTTTTTCCTTTGAAAAAACACGTTTCTATAACAAAAGTTGCAAACTTTGGTTTGTGAAACCAGTTTCTCGCAATAACCATGTTTCATTAATCTGTCTGTTTCTCAAGAAAAACAATAAAACAGCAAATGAATTATCCCCTCATGCTGATATCTTTCCATGGACTACTTCAAGTAAACAATTTTATTGGGGTCTGCGAGATTAAAAGAAAGACCAAATATTGCAATCTAATGTTTGTTCCCATCTCTTCGACAGTTTCTTTAATGTTCATACTCCAACTTTACTTGTTTTTCACCATTTTTTTAGTTTTGAAATAAACATTCACTATCTTTGATTAAGAGCTCGCTCAAGTGACTCATTTCAACTGATAACAATAGAAACGTACAGAAAGATTTTAACATCGACGATCCGATAGTCATTTGTAGGAGGTTAAGTGGGCCTGCATTGAGTAAGGCACGTTGGGCATCGAGATGCTCTTCTTTCTGCAAAATACAAACTTCTTCCATTTTATTCATGTTTCAGCTTCTTTTGCAGTACCTAAAAATGAAGATTGATCGAATTATGAATCAGAGACAATATTTTTTATATGTTTTGAGATTTCATGGCCTTGTAATCTGAATTCTAGTGGTAGTGTTTGCTCTTTCAAAATACAAACTTCTTCCATTTTATCATGTTTCAGCTTGTTTAGTAGTATCTCAACATGAAGATTTTTCGAATTATGAATCTGGGACAAGATTTTTTTTATATGTTTTGAGATTTCATGGCCTTGTAATCTGAATTCTAAACTCTTGCTTCACGTATCTGCGTGATATCTTTCATGAAATTGTCACTGTTGTGGAACTATATCACTGTCAAAGATGACTTCCAAAATGTTTGGACATATGATGGAATGACCATCAAATCATCAGCTGTTTGATAGTCTCCACGCTATTTTTCTTTCAGATCAAATCAAATTAAATGTAAAACTGAAATTTCATTGCTACTGATCTTGTTTCTTACATCTCAAACTCCAAGGCTAAATCTCTACTGATCCTTGCAGATTGGAGGAATCCAGAGAAATGATACATAAATTAGAAAAAAAAAAAGCCAAGGCTAACTCAACTATACATAAAAAATTTGGCCAACGTTCAAGAGACTCTCATGAGGAACATTGAAAATGACACTGTTCTCTCTGCAAATCTTCCTAAGAAAAGCATAGATATAGTCAACAGCTATCTTCTTGTATAGCTTTGAGTCTCTCCTTGCTATCACCACTGTATTTCCCAAAATGTGCACCACCCCTGCATCTCTGCAACTATTCAGAAACTCAAGCTCATCTCCCTCTGTCTGGCTATTCCCCTGCCCAGAAGACCTAATCGCAGAACTCGAAGGCGGTGGAGATTTATGAGGAACAATTGAATCCACCGATGAAAAAGTTGTGTCCAGGTTCGACGAACTTGCATTCCCATTGTTGTTGTTCGAGAGTTCTTCTCTCGATTGCCCGATTTGCTGGCCGTAGAGACTGTACTGGTCGGAGTCTGAGCAACCTTCCATCATAGACTCCAACCTTACGAAAAGGAAGAGATTATCGAACAATTTCTTCTCGAAGTTATCGTCTTTCTTGTGGAGATCTTTGTATCCGTATCTGGCAACACATCGAAACATATGGAAGTTTTTAGGCCCGATCCTCTTCACGAGAAACCTCTCTTCTTCGGGCACAGTGTAAACGGGAAGGTACTTCACGCAGACGAAAACAACAAGCGAATGAATGGCTGGTAAATTAGTGATGAAATGGGAGAAAATACTCGGAACTCCACTTGCCAGCTCGGTATAGACGAGTCCTATTCCCGGCACGCGAACAAGTCCTAGACTGGGGCCCAGTCCGAGAATCCAAGCCATCGAGACCTTACTGTGCATCTCGAACTCGTAGCGTTTGACTGAGCCATAGTGCCAAACATACATGATGATTAGAAAAGCAGCGGCGATCACAAGAGGAACCCATCCACCTTGATTGACCTTGAAGAGCACGGCAGAGAAATAACTGCCCTCTACGATGAGTGATAAAACGGTGAAGATCAAGACGAGAATCCAATGGCATCGCCACACTAATATCATGATCAGAATCATGAGCAATGTGGTTACAAGCATCACAATCACGACAGCTGTCCCTGAACGAAAAGAAGAAAAAGGATTGAAATATGTTCAAATAATAAGTCTTGGAATTTTCCAAAATTGATAAAGTTCCACAAGGAGAAGCTGCATATGTTGCTAATTTACATGTTGTCTAATCATACTTTAAATAAATATGCAATGGAAGACCAAGGCTTTGAATAGAGTTTAAAAATACATGTGAACCGAACGTAGTAATAATGGATGGATGATTAGCTTACCATAAGCATTTCCGATTTGACTTTTATTTTTGAATCCGGCTGTGACAGCAATACATAGAATCATGAGAATCCAATTAATATCCGGAACATATATTTGCCCTAGAAACTTCTTTGAAGTGTGGAAAACTTTTACTCTTGGAAAACAACCAAGGGCAAGAGCCTGTTTAATTATCGAAAAAGTTGCAGATATAGTAGCCTGACTGGCAACTATGGCAGCAGCAGTTGCAACAACAAATACCGGCCAATATATAATATCTGCAAATAGCAATCATCGCATAAGAAACGCTAGAAACGGAAATGTTGCATCCACAAGTCATTCATCCAATCAAGAATATGTGATTTCGTAAAGTTATCAGTCGAAAACTTAAATTGAGAAAACTGTCAGATACATATATCATTCACCACTTGCACTGAAATCAATTACGTCATGTGCAATGCAATGTACGTATAAACTTGATAACAAATGAATTCTCATATCAATGATTTTTCATATCAATGGAGACTCCAGTCAATCAAGAAACATCTAATGTAACAGAACCTCCTTGATAACATAAATAACTATACTAAAAATGATACATTCTAAAATACCCGAAGCTACAAGCCGGCTTAACTATAAGTAGAATAATCTTATTCTTTGCTAACTATACTAAGAACAATCCTTATTTCAATAACAATCCTTATTTCAATAAAGTCGAGCAGTTTAAAAAATAGCCAGAACTCCTAATCTCCAAAATAACTTCATCTTCTTATGCTTTCTTCTTTCTTTCATGCGCTGAGTTAAGAAATTAGAACAAGTTCGTTATAAGTTATGGGAAGACTTATTAGCATAAGGGCGGACCATACTGAAAGGTGAAGATGAAGAAAGTAACGAAAAGGATTCCATAAAACCGATGCAAGAAAACCCCACTCCAACAACAGCAACACTAAGGAAGTGACAGAAAAACGTTCAACAATTCGAAGAGAAGAGGAAAGAAGAAAAAATGCAGCCATAGCAGAAGGAGGGAAGGTGGCACTGATTCCGATTGAGAAAGCAAAGAAAATTGTTAAGAAAATAGTGGAAGATAACAAATAGGTTTTCAGCTGTTCAAGGACCATTGGGAGTGGGAGGAGCAGTTGGGGAATAAAGTTGGGGCTGGAAATCGGATCCCCGCAATTTGGGTTGGGTTTTTCATTTGTAAGTTCTGAGGGCAGAATTTCAAATTTACAAAAATAAAATTTGGCTCTTGGATGAGAGATAATAAAGATGGAAATCCAAATGAGAAAGCAAAGCTAACAATAAATTCTTCTCTTGTGACTAAGTAGATAACTGTCTCAAGTTGGAATTTTCCATAAATCAATTTATTCAAGAAATTTGGGAAAGAATAGCAAAGAGAAAGTTTGTTTTTTTTAAGAGGTCAGTAAGAGTTGAAAAAGGTACTTGAAGTTAGAGGAAGTTAAAGAGATCAGAATAGAAGATGGGTAGAAAATAATGTATAATAGGGGAAATTCTAGACAGAGAGAGGCATGGACTCATGGGGAGATTGCTTGGAGTTTCAAAATTCGAAGATATTTGTAGTTTTATGCTGTTTTGAATAGTGTAAGTGTTGATCGTTCTGATTTGAATTCCTATCATACTTGGCAACCAACTTATATAGACAAACCATTTGACGTGTACCGCATGCATAGCATAAACATTACAGACCGAAATATTGAGTTAAGAGAGACAAAGGTACCTGGAATAGAGCGATAAAAGGCGTCCTGAACATGCTCCTCATGCTTCATAAGATAGGCAGCTTGTCCAGAATAAGCAGAAAGCAGACAAGGAAACACTACTACAGTAAATGCGACTTGTATAGCCGAAACTGGAAAGTGAGCTAGGTCAGCAAAGAGTGCCTCGGTGCCTGAAGTAATTGACTACTCGTAAGAAGTGAATTTTTTTGTTTTCTAATCACCAATGAGCATCGTAATGAAAAAAAAAACTAGAAACTTTACCAGTTATACTAAGCATAACACCCCCAAGTGAGGTCCAACCATCCCTTCCTCTTCTTTTGAAATAGCGGTAAAGAAATACGGGTGAAAATGCTCTAAGAACCGTGGTATCGTATTTCCAGACATTATATGCGCCAATACCTCCGATTAGAAGAAACCAAAGCAGCACAATTGGAGCAAAGAGCCACCCTACTTTATCTGTGCCATAGTGTTGCAAGCTAAATAGTCCAACTAAAATGACAACTGCTACAACCACTACTACATCTGTGAAAATGGGGAAAACATGTGTTTTTCAGTTCTAGAATAAAATACCATAGATAAAGCAAACGCAGGGGAAAATTGAAAGCACATGCTTGTTTTGCATGGTAGGATAGTACCATTGTTCAGTTTGGGATAGTCCACTTTAATTCCACCAGCAGCAGATAAAACTGTTAGCAATCATTATAATTAGCAAAAGTGGAAATAAATGAAGAAAACCAGAAAATTGATGAAGCTCACTTGGACAATAATAGAGTGATATTAGACGAAGACCTTTAGTAAATTTTTTTCTTAGATCTTACATAAGCAATCAATGGACTGTATATTCCTATATAAGAAATCAAACAATATGAAACTACGAAAAACTCCTCGATGAAACAAAATAATAAGCTTTTTTCGTTTGAAAATCCAGAAAAAATCATAGTTTACCCTGCAGACCTCATTAAATAAGTAGCTAGCCATAAATGTGAAACTATTTCTTCAAAATGTCAAAGAACAATGCTGCCATCTGTTGATTTCCTTTAGTTATGCTTCCTGTTTCACTTGAAATACCTGCCTATTAGTAATTCGTCTACAATCAATCATTTTTTAAATAATGCATGTAAAATGATAAAAAAAATCCATCATACTTTTTTCAATCAACTTCAACTTTAACATTAAGATTTGTACCAACTTTTTATTGGGAAATAATACTTCTCATTTTGAAAAATTATCCTCAACATGAAATTATAGTACTAGGACAGTTAGAATAGAACAGATAAAATCAACTATAGAACTTTAAGCGAACGGCAGTGGCATCCTGTATAGGGATTTTCACTTTCAACAAATGTTTTTGACAGTGAACTTCAAATATCTCTTTGATAAGAAATCACCATGTTTGAATCACTCCTTTCATACTGGCAAAACTTCATATGGATAAGAAAAATTGTAAAATCTGAAAAGGAAGAAAAAGGTACGGCTTCCTGATGCAAAAGTTATCTTAATTCGGTAAATCAAAATATGAATAAGCATTTAGAAAGTTCACGAAAACTTTATTATCAAAACCAGTTTTTTTTTCATAGCAGCTATAGTAAATCATATCCATTATTTGCAGTTCTCTACTATGCCCACTTTAAAGATGTCCTTTTAAATAAGAACTACTCAAAATTACATGCAATGCATTTCTATTCTTATAAAAATTCATAAACATAAAGTATGCATTTCACATTAGATGCCATCATTACAAATGCAATGGGTACAGCCTCGGCCTTTATTATATAAATCAATTTCAGTTAAAAATACCTAAGGGAATATTTTGGGACTTAATATTATATTTCTGCCGTGCTTGATGTTATTTCTTAAAAACCATCAAATCAAATTACAATGCTCTGATCATCTATATTACTGCCACGGCTACATTGACTCTACCAGGCCCATATGCATAGAAAAGAGACTAAGAGAACTAGAAAATTTGAGAGCTATGAATATTAATGGGTGCATGATCTTTGCTTAATGTTCTACAAAAAATGTATAAAATGAATCGTTATCATAAAAAAACTTACAGACACTCACAGATTTCGTTCAATTAAAATTCATAGACAGCATTAGCAAAGCAAGTTATCTAGAAAAGATAAGTAAATTATCATTCGTTGGAATGATTTAAGCTCTTGAGTCTAAACTAGAAACTGCATCTCACTAACTCTTGGATCAATTTCAAACCTAGTGTAAGAATATCACTTGTGGAGAGGCAATTGAAGATTAGATTGAATTAGATGCAGATTAAGGCACATGAATGAGCTTACTGGAATCTGGGGCTAAAGAAGCGATACCTGATATTGCGGGAGTTAGAATACCATCTCCAATAACCATGCATGTGCCAACAAGGACAAGTATGAGCAATGCATGTTTTCTGGATTGTCCCTCCAGCCATTTTCTAGTTGTTGCAGCAAATGATTTTTCATGAAATGTAGTGCGACTGTATGTTGTCAGCTCCTCATCGGTCCGATGTTGGTTAGGAATGGTTTTTATTTTCGCATGTCGACACAGCAATGAATAAAGAGCAAAAGTTCCACCTGTGCAAATCAATGAATTCTCATATCAATGATTTTTCATTCGGCATCAAAGCAGTAGAGTTGAAGTTTCATTAACAAAACTTCTTTTTTACAAAGTGTTTCTTTAATTCTTTCTACATACATTTGAAACATGAACAATTAAGGTCATAATGATCATTTGCAAGTAGAACAACATGACAACCATGAATCATTATCGGATGCAACAAACAAAATGCACTATCAACACTTATCAATTTTTTTTATACATTTTTACATAAGCTAAATAGTGGAATTGCTTACCTTGACCATTGTCATTAGCTTTGCAGACTATAAAAACATATTTTAGGAGCGGGATAAGAGTAAGTGAGTATATGATCAGTGAAAGAGTCCCAATGATGTCCTGCGTGTCCTTGACTCCATGAGGAAATGTATTGTAGAAAACATATAATGGCGAAGTGCCCAAATCTCCATATACAACTCCTAGACTTTGGAATGCAAGCCGTAAGAGCAATAAAGCAGAAAATTTCTGAAAAAAAAAAAAAAAAAATCAGCACAGAAGAAATCATTATTAACATAGAAAGATGAAATTGAATTTGCTAATGAAAAAAAATAAAGAGAAGCACAGTTATAAATGCAAGAAGAATGATGAAGATATAACTGAGTAAACACATAAACAGAGAGAGAGAGGTACTTTTTCTCTATACATGTTTCTAAGCCTTCCAGCCTCCTCGTCCATGGGCTGATCAAGCTTCTGATTCAAATCCCACATATTTCCTTGATTTTCCGAGCCTTCATCGGTTTCCACTCTCGAAGTCATTATAAAATAAACAGATGTTCCAAATTTCACGTTTCTTAATCCAATTTTTTCTTAAAATTCAACGTAAGCAGGATTTTTTTTCACAAAAGGACCTTAAAAAAATCAAGTAATTTCAATTTATTGGGAAATCCAGGTTCAATAAGACCAAAACATCAAAATCTACCAACACCAGCCTGTAAAGAAGGAAAAAATCACAAAGTCAGACTCGCAAGCCTCATCAAGAAGTTTAACAAATTTGAAACTAACATAGATGGAAAATATTAAATTCTGACAACAAGTGAAGTTCAAACTTCAAAGCATCATACTCAAAAATTAAACCCAGCGAATTCTATGTGGCAAGTAGAATTAAACCAAAACCTAATATAAAAAACTCGAGAAAATAAGTAGAAACAGACAAAAAATTCAAGCTTGGACGGCGAATTACCAAACGGGTCACTTGAAGAAAGAACCACAGGATCAAACCCAGAAAGCAAAACCTCACATGCCTTCATGCGAAAGCTCGGAGAACACGACCCAAGATTCAATTTGGAGAAACAGGGAAGGCCCTACTTTGGTTAGGAGGGTTAGAGCACTTTCGCTGACCCTTCTGGATTTCTGTTGACTACAGAAACCGGAGCTTTCCAGTATAACAAAAAGAGTTTCAAAAATGAAGAACACCAGCATGAAGATAGAGAAAATCAAAAGGGAATCTGCAAAGAAAGCGAAGGCAGAAAAGTGTAGATTTTCAACAAAAAAATTTAGACAACACATGTCATCGCCAGCATTTGTTCATCCGAGCTCACTGTTCCACATTGAGCTCTAGAAATCAATTAATTTATATATAAATTCATAATAATCTTTTCATTTTTTATTTTACTCTGAAATTGATAGCAAAAAATTGATTTTCTGAGCTCTAGACTGGACCCTCGAAACCAAATATATTAATAAATATTATTTAATTCCATTTTAAATAATTAAAATGAGAAAAAGTCAAAAAAAAAGTGGAAGCTTATACGAAGACGAATAAAATATAAAATAAAGAAATGCAGCTTTAACTTGCATTAGAATATTAGCCAATATGAAATGATGATTGTATTAAGAGGGTGTTTAGGCCTCAAATAAACCTAAAATTTATAATTAAAAAAATAATTATAGGGTATACTCATTGACGAACACCGCATGTTGATGTGGATTCGAAAACGATATTCGTATATTTTAAGTCGAGGATAATGTTATGTTTAGGCCGAAAACCCCAAATTTCAAGGTTTGTTTGAACTCGATCTACTCATGTTGCGTATTGGATTGGTCTATTGGATTAATTCGTAAAATTTTAAGTTAATCGTACGGGTAATTGGCATCGAAAAATTAGGGTTCTAAGCCGATGCTAACTTTTTATGAACTTTTTATTTCGAGTTTCTACGACCAAACTCATTTGGCTCGTGATCTTCTTCGATCGAATATTGAAGTCGATGATTTTATTCGTAGTTATAATCTCTCGAGTTAGTTTCATTGGATATCACTTGCAATAATCTTTGCTACTTCGAGTTCGGGAACCCGAAATTAATTTGACACCTAACTACTAGGAGTAGCCAAAAACGTACTATCGAGATTACGATGAAAGTGTCAAAGTCGAGAAGAACACGACGCATAAGAAGATTAGGGTGCGACTAAAATTGGCTCGGACTTTTGATCCGATTCTTCTCACTAAGATCGAGAAAATTCAACATTTAACTAAAAATTAATCAAAACTCGATTCAGAATACTAAATATTTAACAAAAACATCTCTCGAACTCAAAAAAATCGACCCTAAAAAACAAAAAAAAATATGCATTTAAAAAAAATGAACCAAACCAAGAAACAAATAACGATCGAGTCAACTAAATATGACGAAAGAAAGACAAAATTACGCTGCCAACTAGCGAAATATGAGGGACGGTTAAAACAATATCGTAATTAACCCGAATAAATTAAAAACGAAAAGTGTCCTACTCTTCTATTTTCAATTCCTAATGTGCCCAAATTAAAGATAAGATGACACCATCGTCTCACATCATTCATTTGGCTCTGCAAATTTCTACAACCAATCAAATATTTATTTAAATTTATGCGTATTACGAAACACAATGATACCTAGTCGTTTTGCATTCCGGGGCCACGTAGCTGCTTTCGATTGGTCAATTTTGGCGGGCTCCATCTCTCGTACTTGTACTCAAAAGTCAAAATCTCCTACTCTCAGGGCCCTCACACCTCGGCCCGACAATTTGTTAGGAGGTTAAATCACGGTGACTCAACGACTCAGAAATATGAGGCTTTTACCTGATATCTCAAGGAGTTACCTCAACATTGAGAGTAACAACTCCCACACTAGGACAACACATGCGTCGAACCTAGGCTCTTGTACCCAATCTACCTCTCTCGTACTGACTCGTGTAAAATGCCATGGAATTGAATCGACCGTTCTTTATTTTTTTGTCTATCTTCTCATCTTATATCAATTATAATCTATTATGAACCATAATTGTGAATGAGAGACTAAACCAAATAAAAATTAGTAATATATATTCATCGCAATTTCGTTGTAATTTCGGATGATTTTGTCCGGTGCAACTTGAAGTTTTTGCGATTTTCTTTTTAATTTTGACTATTTTATTTCATCTTCTGATTTGGAATGCATCATACGCTCGTTCGAACTATGATGTTTGACTCGCGTGACAGAAATAATTTAAGATTTTAGTTGAGTTATAACATAAAGGGCTAATATACATTATTGTATAATATATTTCAGTTTATTATGGTTTTATTGAATCACAATTATATAAATTAATTATTTATATTTAATATATATAAAAAATAACCCAAGAGCGAACATATAATATAAGATTGAAGGGTAATGGCAAAGGGGCCTTCTCTTCCCAGAGGTTTTCCTTCGTCGGAAGGCAATCACGGTGTTCGTCCACTGTCGTCGCATTTGAACGTTCGCCGCGATTCCTTTTCTCATAGAGCAACTGGGTTTTCACAAATTCCATTTTTTTTTTGTAATTTAGAGGGGGTTCTGATTTTCTGTGGAGGAGAAAGGGAACTCGCGGTGATACTAAAAGCCGTGGAGCCTCCATTTTAGCTCGGTGGCACTGAGAAATCCAAGGGTGGTTTCCTAGGGTTTCATTGGGTAGAACTGTGGACGGAACAGACCTAGGTCGGAGATTGAGAGAGAGGAAATGAGCATCTGGAACTACGTAGTTACGGCTCATAAGCCAACTAATTCCACTCACTCTTGCGTGGGGAACTTTACTGGTCCTCAGGACCTCAATCTAATTATTGCGTCAGTTCTCTCTCCCTCTCTGTTTATTTTTCGCCTTTTATTTGGTCGTTTCGTTGTTGGATTGCAAGTATGTTCATCCTCGAACTTGTATGTTTTTAATCTGATTTCCGTCGTGTTCCTATTCTGTGACTTTGTTAGAACCACGCGGAAGCGAAGTTGATCTACTCCTATGTAGCTATGTCGGGCATTAAAAAATTTTACACTCTCAATACCATAATTTTCCCTAGGATTGTCTAAAACGCATTTTCTTTTTTTAATTCTATAGTAAGTCTAATAAGTATGTTGTGAATAACGCTTTATGGGTTTCTTCTTTTTGTTGGAGCCATTTGAATCAATATCATGTTGCTAGGTATTACCAAAAATAACTCTTCCTTTAGGAGTGGCTGTGACGTTGATCATTGCCAGATCGTTAGTTTATCATGAGATAATGCTCCAAGCACCTAGAACAGAAATGGAAAGTTGATATGCTGATTGTTACTCTTTATAAATATTGGTCATGGTTGCTCTTGGATTGGGATGTTATATTCTTTTCCACATTACTCTGTTCTTGATATCTTTTCGTAATTGCCTCCAGGAAATGCACCCGCATTGAAATTCATTTTATTACTCTTCAGGGATGCCAGGTAAAAATCATCGCCCCTTTTATTCATCAGGCAATTTATGTCTTCATGATACCATGAAGTAGAAAATTTTGCAAATTTCTTTCCTTGTTCTTTTGGCAGCCCATGCTGGATGTGCCAATTTATGGGCGAATCGCAACTCTTGAACTTTTTCGCCCTCATGTGAGTTGTTGCTTTCTCCTTTCCCCTATCACTTTATCATGTGCAATTGTACATGTAATCTTTCTTATATTTTTTTTCATGCTTTTAATAGGGTGAAGCACAAGATTTTTTATTCATTGCTACTGAGAGATACAAATTCTGTGTTCTACAATGGGATACTGAAACGTCTGAACTTATAACCAGGTTCACAGATGTTGTAATATATTATTATTTTTTCGATCAGATGAGTAAAAAAACATCAGGCTGAAGATGTTCTGTGCTTTTGTTTGAGGTTCAATGCATAAACCTCTTAGCAATAGATCATGCTAAGATCTTTGTTATGTTTATTATTTCAGAAGTAAGTTATTATCATTTAGATTGTTACACAACCATAGATATTTGACGTGATTAGCTGTGGGAGAATGAGTTTTGTTCACATAAACTTTTCGATTGTGGCCTTTAGTTTGGGTAAGGTTTCATGATGAGTGATGATTATGTCAAATTTTGTTCCCTTTTGTGAGATTTGTTATGTCTGATGAATGATTGATATTTCATTGGAATTATGTCAGATATGGACTTGCAAATAGGAAATTCCTCATCTTAGAACGTGCAGAAGTTAGTTTGAGGGATCAACTTCTAATATTGCGGCATATTTCTAATTTTGATCAAATAATTTCTGTCTATCAAGAAAAATTACTTTCTAGGAAGACACAAGACTAAAGAAAATACAATTGCGCACTTTAATGGTGTCTCACCCCATGACTCTATCTCCCTTGTTTTTGTCTCTAATTCGTAATACTAACTCCGACTTCCACTCTACTATCTCCAACTTTTAAGCAATTGATATGGCTCTTTGCTTTGCCTGCTGTCTCTATTTGTAGAATAGGTTTTCAATATTGGAGGCTTATCAACATTCTTGCTCTGGAAAGACACATTGTCGTAAAATGGAAATCTTGAAATTGCATGTTTATGTCATCATATAAAGCAGTCATACAAGGGGCCCTTGTGAAATGCACAAAAACGATCAAGAATAGAGCTTTGAAAATTGATCAAAACATAATAGGTTGTTGGCATTTCTCCAATGGAACCATGCTAGACGCATCTTGACGGTGAATCATTATCTTCCTCGCCATATAACTTTTCAGATTGATAACGCCCAAAGACTGTAATTATAGTAGCAGAACAAGACTTAGGTAGCAAAATAGAAGACAAGACTAAGAAAGATACAATTGAGCACCTCGTAATCCTGTAACTGGTATTGTGTTGCCAGCAGTCTCTATTTCAAGAATAGGTTTTCGATGTTAGATGCTTATCGCGTGCTCCTCTCTGTTAGACTTTGATAGATAACTAACTTGTTGGCAAAACTTTTCCAAGAAATGTCCCTTTAAGCACTTCCACCGCTTAAAATTTAAAAAGTGCTCTTATACTTTAAATCATTTCTGATTGGAAAGATAGCAAGATGGTATTTTTATTTTCTGAAGAATCTATTTTCCTCATTCATTTACTTCATTTAAAAAAATTTAGTTTCCAAGATTACATAAAACCTTCAATATATATCCTTCTTTCCTTAATGTTAAGTTTGTGCTTTTGCTGTACAGAGCAATGGGGGATGTGTCAGATCGCATAGGTCGTCCGACCGATAGTGGTCAGGTAAATTTTTTTTAACAAGTGTTAATTAAACTCTTTCTCATTACTTTTGCAAATTCCATGCAAATGTTAATAAGACATATAATGTCATAAACTTTGTGATTATACTGTCACCTATGATTCATGATGTTTTTTCTCAATTTGCTGGTTTGTTTCTGCAGATTGGAATAATAGACCCTGATTGTAGATTAATTGGACTCCATTTGTATGATGGACTATTTAAGGTAATTGTAGCGTGATTACAATACAATGTTGCTGCTTTCCTTTACTTATTGTGATCTAATGGCAAATTATATGTTGTAAATAAGAATGATTACATTATTTGCTCCTTTGTTAGGTTATTCCTTTTGATAATAAGGGTCAGCTTAAAGAAGCATTTAACATCAGGTATTCAATTACTTTCCTTTCGCCATCTGCAATTGATGTTGTACAAACCCTAATTCAATTGGGCTCACAATAAGTTATTTATTAAATAATCTTTGCATTATTTTAATTGTTTAGTTTGTCTATTTAATAGCAGTGTTAGTATGTAAATTCTAATTAATTATTATTAACTTATCAAAAATTTCTTAAAGAATATTGTCCAACCTTTTTTTTAATTTCTCTATTTCACTAATTCATTCACGGAACAAAACTTCTTATGCCAAATTAGATGACAGTGCAAATTCTTTCTCTGTGATTTTCTTAATAAAGTTTGCTTTTTGTTAAAAAAAATAACGATGCATCAATGGAGAAACAAATATGTTAAATTAACATTTATGCTAAATTATTCTATAGTAACAGAACATTCCGTTAATTTGGATTGAGTTTTTTTTGGAAATGTTGAAGAATCTGGAGGGACTTGAATCTAATAATTTTGTTACTCCTGTACTTTTTGTATAGCTTGCTTGTTTTTATCCAGTGTATGGAGTTATTAATCTTTCATATAAACAATTGTGAATCTTAGGCTTGAAGAACTCCAAGTTTTGGATATCAAGTTCCTATATGGCTGTCCAAAACCCACTATTGTAGTACTTTACCAGGTAATTACTATTCATTTCCTATTTTGAAAAGGTGTATAAATATTGTCCTTACCTTCTGTTAGTTGAACATAAGATGTACAAACGCAAGAAATGAGGCTCCTGAGTTAGATAATTAATATTTTACTTCATAAACAGTTAATTTTGTGCTATTTATATTTGCATTGCTTAATCATTTTAACAAAAAGTTTTGCAAACGAAAAATGTAACGTTGTTCAAGTATCCTCTACTTAATTTTAAATGAAATTTATAGGATTGTAATATAAAGACTGTTTGCAACCAGAGAGTAGATTATAATANTGCATTGCTTAATCATTTTAACAAAAAGTTTTGGAAACGAAAAATGTAACGTTGTTCAAGTATCCTCTATTTAATTTTAAATGAAATTTATAGGATTGTAATATAAAGACGGTTTATAACCAGAGAGTAGATTATAATATTTTTAAAGTCAATATACCATTTTAAATTGTCCTCATGATTTACTAAGTTTTTCTCAATTTATTATTAGGCAATCAATAATTCATTCTAAGATATATTTTTTGATTGAGATAGTATTGTGCGGACAAAATTTTGTTTGGAAGGGTGTGTGAAGAGGAGAAAAGTGCATTATAAATAGAAAGGGTAGGGGTTTCGAAAGAGATCATCTAGTATTATTTACAAAGGTATAATTATCCATGTTACTGTATTTTTTTGAGCAATAGGACTTGGTTGTTTCAGTGTGCTATTTTTTGCCAGTCTTGTGACTTAATGATTTTGTTTGAGAGTTCTTTTGGTGGTCTTATTAGGAATGGAAAATTTTCCATTTTGCAGTGGCAATTGTCAAAAATTCTTCTTTACAAGCTGTTGTTTTACAATCGATAAAGAAATTGGATAGTGCATTTGTTAAGAATTATGATTGATCTTTTCCTAATTAAAAATTTGTTTTTTAATGATTAGTTTCTTTAAGAATTAATTTTCACCCGTTATTAATTTCCTTCAAAATAAATTCTCTTATCTATATTTTCTATTTAAATATCGATTGAATAAAATAATAAAAAGGATTATTCTCTATCGTATGGATAAAATAATAAAAAGCATTATTCTCTTTCTTTCTATTTCTCATAGTATCCAAGCCGTTTCCCTATGGAACAATAAGTTTACAAAATACTAGTTCACCTTATTTAGCAAATTGTAGGAGACAACAAATTGCTAATAATTCTTATGGGCCCCTTATTTTCAAAAAAATATTTTCAATGCAACCAATAAACTCACATTTCCAGCAATTGTTCGAGAAGCCATCTGAGCAGGCATCTAGTTAGTTTTATAGAGTATAATGGTGCAGACAAACAGAGATATTTGTGTAGGTGTTTGCTGAATGAGTTGTGTTTGAAGAACTCATTTGCATTCTATGACGAATTTTGAATTCTTCAAAAGAATTAAACTCTTAACTTCACAAGATATTTCGAACACTATGCACCATTTGCAAGTTTATAGTGTGATTATTGAAAGTGACAATGCGTAAATATAGTTTCGAACGCTTTTGTGGCGACCATGAATACATCTTGTTCGATACAAAATAACTTGAAAAAAGAGACCACAAATACATATATAATAAGTTTTCAAGATTTTCATGTTCATTGGGATGACTTAAAATGATGACATCACATGTAATGTAATTGATATGGATGCTTGCCATATTTACTTGGTTGATTTTAAGTGTGACGTTTTATAAGAGCAATACAACAATTTAGTGTTTCATTGGATTTATATTTTTTTGTGTTGTTGACAACACCTTTCACATCCTCTGAATAAATTATATTCTCTGGATGAATTCTTTCCTGTTATAAAATATGGTACACTTATTTTTTCAAGGTGGATGAGATTGATGTAGTATAGTCTTACGTCTAACTAGACAAATATTAACCACTTGTCAGTTATTTATTAATTAAATTATTGTTATTTCAATTGCTTAATTTTCATATTTATAGTGGTGTTAGTCATTAAATCTTAGAGTCATTTCTGATTTATTGATTTCTCTAGAGGTTATTTCTCTACTTTTACCTTATTCTCTGCTTCCTTTGCAGAAAAAACTTCTTCTGTACCACTATTAGTATGAGTAAATTAACGAGGAATTTATGGTCATATCTGCCTATGGGATGTTTACTTGATATTTAACTAAAGATATTCATGTTTCCCAGTTTCTGTATATATTCTTGTAATACAATTGACATTTGATGTGTTAGGCCACCTATTGTTTTGATTATTGCAGGATAATAAGGATGCTCGTCATGTGAAGACATATGAGGTTGTTCTCAAGGATAAAGACTTTGTCGAGGGTCCATGGTCTCAAAACAATCTGGATAATGGGGCTAACTTGCTTATACCAGTACCTCCACCTCTTTGTGGTGTTATAATAATTGGAGAAGAAACAATTGTTTATTGCAGCGCAAATGCATTCAAAGCAATCCCTATTAGACCAGTATGTAACTCATGGAACCGGTGTTTTAAAATTATTTTAATGTTAATTGGAGATTTAATTTCCTTTGTCCATGTAATTTTAATGTTGGTTCACAGTCCATAATAAAAGCTTATGGAAGAGTTGATGCCGATGGCTCTAGATACTTGCTTGGCGATCATTCTGGCCTTCTCAACCTACTTGTTATAACACACGAGAAAGAGAGGTGAGCAGCCTGCTGCTGTCCATTTATAGAAAGACTTTCCGTACAGGGGTACAGAAAATTTTTAAACAAATGCTTAGGAAAAAAGGTTATTGTTGTTTAGAGATTTTCGTAATGGCAAATTTCCTTATCAAACTTGTG
The DNA here is from genome assembly GCA_003255005.1 of Begonia fuchsioides. Classification (NCBI taxonomy): domain Eukaryota; kingdom Viridiplantae; phylum Streptophyta; class Magnoliopsida; order Cucurbitales; family Begoniaceae; genus Begonia; species Begonia fuchsioides. The sequence continues at coordinate 6,017 of QAOC01034304.1, read as the reverse complement.
CATACTCTTTCTTGTAGGGTAACAGGACTTAAAATTGAACTCTTGGGAGAAACTTCCATTGCATCTACAATATCATATCTTGATAATGCTTTTGTCTTTGTTGGTTCNTTTTTTTTTATCAAAATGTAGTTTAAGACTCAACATATTAACATTGCTCATTATTTCTTAGAAGAGATTTTTGTGAACAAAAACCAACTGTGTATTGATGAAAAAGAGATTTGCTTATGTGGGTTGATCAGGATTGAGTGACCTCATTACTATAAAATGACTAAAGACATAGAAAAGAAGAAACAAAACACCACTAGCCTGAGGAACTTTGCCTGGAAACAACCATGATCAGCGTGCTTGGAAAAGATAACACTCAAAAGAAAATAATTTCACTTGAACAATATTCAATGATCTCTTTACTCCACCCCCTTCCCTTTATTTATTGGAAACTAATATATCATTAATTCCGAAATTCCCTATTATTTCCTAACATAGGCGTACCAGAAACTTTCCCTTGCAAAAAGGAGATAGCTAAAACTCTATGTAACTATGTCTTTACAATTAGAAAATATTAGAAGGGAATGGTAGTTCCTTAAGTGTTCATCCTGTTTTTTCCTAAGCCAAAGAAAATGATAAGAGTATAGTTTTCTCATGATTTCTTACAGTAGCTGTGACTTGTTAGTGAGACTTGGAAGATTTAGGTTTTTGCATGGGGAAGTAAAATGTTGAACATAGAGGGTATGCAATAAAATAGTGATTAATGAAGGACTAGAGAATCTGAATCATCACATGTAAGCACATGTTATCTCCACCAAAAATGGTTTCGGAATTAAGATTCTGGCAGTAAAGAGTAATTAATTTTTTGATGTTTTGAGTTTGGTCTCAGCTCTTAATGAAACTTAAGAACTTCGTTAAATGCAGCTTATAAGGTTAAACCTACATCCTGATGCAAAAGGTTCATATGTGGAAGTTCTGGAGCGATATGTCAATTTAGGGCCTATTGTAGACTTTTGTGTGGTTGACCTTGAGAGGCAAGGTCAAGGTCAGGTGGTGACATGTTCTGGAGCTTATAAGGATGGTTCTCTTCGCATTGTCCGAAATGGAATTGGAATAAATGATCAGGTTGGTTTATATTTTATTGATTATATTCTTTTTTTTCCTCCAGATGATCAATTAAAATTTCTTTCAGTGTTCCTAAATGTTTTTTATGAATACATATGATTTTTTAGGCATCAGTTGAGCTTCAAGGTATTAACGGAATGTGGTCTTTAAGATCATCTATTGATGATCCTTTTGACACCTTCCTGGTTGTAAGTTTCATCAGTGAGACAAGAATTCTGGCAATGAATCTCGAGGATAATTTGGAAGAAATTGAAATAGAGGGATTTTGTTCTCAAGTTCAGACTCTGTTTTGTCACGATGCGGTGTATAATCAACTTGTACAGGTAGGTTGTTTCATCTTTGTTGGCTGTTTTAGTCAATCTACCAGGCTTAGTGATTTGTAGTTTCCTTGTTCTCTTGCTTTTGACACTTAAATATTCATTGAAAATCAAAATTCTACTATTCCAGCCATCTTGCGTTAATAAACTGCACATTAACATGACAAATATGATAAATGATTACGAGGGAAAATGATTTAACTCATAATTATGTTACTTGATACCTTTTTCGAGGTTATATTTATCTTCGATGCTTGTTCCATCGTTTTACAATTTTGTTTGTTTTCCTGTTTGTGAAAGGAAGTTAGTTATTATGCAGTGGAAAAAATATTTTTGAGGGAATTATCTCCCAGATTAATGGATTGAACAGTTGTTACTTAATTGAGTTGACCAATAATCTATGGGATCAAACAGTGTTCCACAAGAATGGTCAATGGACCGTAGAAAAGTTGAAAGAAAGTAATATCATTCTTTGGGTTTTTTATCTTTTAAGAGATTGGCATGAATATTGAACTCCAGATCTATCTCTCTAAAATTGACTGTAGGTTCTAATAGATAGCTGCTGATATTTCATTCCCGTAATTAGTTGCATCTATTAAAAATAATGACATGAAGCTGGTTAATTTTTGGGATTGTACTTGAACCTACTTGCATGTCAATTGATCTCAGAATGACTTATGGTTTTCCTTTGTCTAGCCATGAATCTTAAGAATTTTCTGAGAAGTATATGAGAAGATCTGGCTACGAATAATCACAATATGGACTAAATTAGCTACCATTGCAGGTCACTTCTAATTCGGTAAGATTAGTTAGTGCTACAACAAGAGAACTTCGGCATGAATGGAATGCTCCATCAGGCTATTCAGTCACTGTTGCAACTGCGAATGCCACTCAGGTTTTTATTTCTAGTGCTATGAGATCAACCCTTGCAATAAATAATGTCCAAATGACATTAATGAGTTATGGAGAATGATGACATTAATGAGTTATGGAGAATGAATATAGAATAATCGTAGAATTGATATTATGGTTTAACTTTGACCTGGCAAGTTTCTTTATTGATACTTGTTTAAAGTTTCTTCCTCTAACTGCATAATCAAGGATTTATTTGGAAGGAAACTTAATTTTTAATTATATTGTATAAGAGGAGGTATATTGATTGAAAGAAAGTATAATAGAAGAGAAAAGAAGCTTAATTATTCTATTTTATTTCTGTTTTGGTTGAATTTTCATTCCCCTCAATTAGGATTCTGCCAGTGCTTCTATAAGACCAATGAACTCGTGTTTATATGAATTAATGTTGTCCTTTTCTTGTATTTATTCTTTAAATTGCCTTTAACTAATATGTTCTGCAATCACAAGTCCTTTTTTACTTGACAGATTCTATTAGCAACAAGGGGCGGTAATCTGGTTTATTTAGGAATTGGCGATGGAGTGTTCGTGAACATAAAACATGCACAGTTGGAACATGAGATTTCATGCCTTGACATAAACCCTATTGGGGAAAATCCAAATTATAGTCAGTTAGCTGCAGTTGGAATGTGGACAGATATAAGCGTCCAAATATTTGCGCTTCCTGACCTTACTCTCATTACAAAGGAGCATTTGGGAGGAGAGATAATACCGCGTTCAGTTCTTCTTTGTTCCTTTGAAGGGGTAATTTTACACTAGTCAAGTTTCAGTTTTTTAAAATCAATTTAAAGTTAGCAGATTTGGGAGTCATTTCAAAGTTGTTTGGAGAAGAATGTGGAATCCATCCTTATTTACTGTTTTTCATTCTTTTTTTTTTGTTCTTAATACTATGTCAATCTTCTTCAGATACATTACTTGTTATGTGCCATTGGAGATGGACATCTTTTGAATTTTGTACTGAACACGAGCACTGGTGAGCTGATGGGTAGGAAGAAAGTGTCTCTTGGTACCCAGCCCTTGACGTTGCATACATTTTCGTATAAGAATACTACACTTGTATTTGCTGCTTCAGATAGGCCTACTGTGATTTATAGCAGTAGCAAGAAACTACTGTACAGCAATGTAGATGTTAAAGAAGTTAGCCATATGTGTCCTTTCAACTCTGCTGCTTGTCCTGATAGGTATCATTCTCCTAACTCTAGAAATAATGAAGGTGATAAGGCCATAGGATCATGAAATATTATCTACTATTAGTGGTGAATGTTCAATCTATTAAGAGTATAAAATCTATAAATAAGATTGTTTAGTCATTAGGAAAGAAGGAAAAATTAGGTCAAGTCTTTGGAGGTGGCGAGCCGCTATTAAGGAGCTCGGAGGAAGCAATCTCCTCAAATTGATTGTAATTTCATATTTTTGTGTTTGAATTGTTTTTTTTATCTTGTGGTTGCTTGTTTTTGGTTTTTTTATATTGATAGGAAGGAGGGGTCTTATCAGAATGCTATATGAGACTACCAATTTGGTCACACAATATTTAGGTTTGATACAATTTGATGAATAAAATTTTTTTCAAATATCATTGTAATTCAGTTTGTCATATTCTGTCCGATCAAATCTTTTAATTACCTTATTTATTACCAAGTAGAACTAAATTCAGCTGGTGAGTTCTAACAATTGATCTGCCCTAAAAATTTTCAATACTAAAATTGATGATTGAGATGAAGACAAGTAAGGCCAGTCTAGCATATAGAGACGTTTGTTGTTTGATATGTTTTCTTTAGTTCATTGAAAATAACAGCATTATTTACACTATTTCATGTTTTCATTCTTGTCCCCAGCCTTGCAATTGCAAAAGAAGCAAACCTTACTATAGGCAGTATTGTTCAAAAACTTCACATTCGTTCGGTTCCACTTGGAGATCATGCTAAGTGTATCTGCCATCAGGAGCATTCTCAAAGTTTTGCAATTTGTAGTTTGAAATATAATCAATCAGGAACAGAAGATGCAGAAGCCCATTTTGTACGCTTGTTGGATGATCAAACGTTTGAGTTCCTGTCAACTTATGCTCTTGACACTTTTGAGTGTGGTTGCTCGATACTCAGCTGTTCCTTCTCAGATGACAGCAATGTATACTACTGCGTTGGCACTGCATATGTTATGCCTGAAGAAATTGAACCAACCAAAGTAAGATTAAAACCTGTAGATTGATTTGAACAAGTTTGATGGAGGATTAATAATTGTGTAATATCTTTTTTTTCCTTTTTTCTAGGGTCGGATATTGGTTTTTGTTGTCGAAGATGGGAAGCTACAACTGATTGCTGAGAAAGAAACTAAAGGAGCTGTCTACTCTTTGAATGCTTTTAATGGTAAACTGCTTGCAGCCATCAATCAGAAAATTCAGTTGTACAAATGGACACTTCGTGAAGATGGTTCCAGAGAGTTGCAGTCTGAATGTGGGCATCATGGGCACATACTTGCGCTCTATGTGCAAACTCGTGGAGATTTCATAGTTGTTGGGGATCTAATGAAGTCACTCTCTTTGCTAATTTACAAGGTATGCATAGTCCAATACTTAATCATAATTATATCACTTAAATAATTGGCAAGCATGAGAGTTTATTTACCACTAATGTTATGTTTATCTTCTTAGTATACTTTATGACGTGTCAAGCTGTGATTGTTGAAATAAATAACTCATTAAATGTACTTAAACTAGACCAATCACAACTAGACACGACAACATGTATAATAAAAAAATATGCTAAGAATGTCAACTTAACATTACCCTTTATTACTACTTATATAGAAACTTTTCAAGAGATGGACTTCATATTTCCTATTTTGAAGGTTAATTTTTCATGATCATCTAATCTATGTATTAATGTGTTGTATTTTTGCTAATCGAGAACCTTGTTGGCTGTGGCTCAGCACGAAGAAGGCGCAATCGAGGAGAGAGCTCGTGATTATAATGCAAATTGGATGTCAGCTTTGGAAATTCTAGACGATGACATATACCTAGGTGCAGAGAATTATTTCAACCTCTTTACTGTTCGAAAGAATAGCGAGGGTGTGACAGATGAGGAGCGTAGTCATCTGGAGGTGGTTGGAGATTATCATCTTGGTGAGTTTGTGAATAGATTTCGACATGGCTCCCTTGTCATGCGAATGCCAGATTCAGATATGGGTCAGATTCCTACTGTCATTTTTGGAACCGTTAATGGAGTAATTGGTGTGATTGCTTCTCTACCGCACGATCAGTATGTCTTTTTCGATAAACTTCAATCGAACATGAGAAAAGTGATCAAGGGTGTCGGTGGATTGAGCCACGAGCATTGGAGGTCTTCAAGCAGTGAGAAGAAGACCGTAGAGGCCAGGAATTTCTTGGATGGAGATCTTATAGAGTCGTTCATAGACCTCAGTCGAAGCAAAATGCAAGAGATTTCGCGCGGAATGGGTGTTCCGGTCGAGGAACTCTCTAAAAGAGTGGAAGAATTGGCTAGGCTGCATTGATTTTGATCATCATGTCTTAATGTTTGATGCCTTTGTTGTTTTGTGGTTTAATCTTGTTTGAATTCACTTTAGGCCTGCTTCTTTTGTGCTATAGATTTTCTTGCCCTTTTTAATGATCTTTCCCTTGTTTTTTCTATCAGGCAGATAGCAATTAGCAGCTGAGATTGTAAT
>QAOC01034282.1:0-10322 GCA_003255005.1 Begonia fuchsioides | reverse complement strand
TAATTGTATAAGGAAATCTCTCCAAGAATTCTACCCATTTTTAGCATGTCTTCGATTTAGTTTGTGCTGACTCTTAATGTGCTTGAGAGCCCAGTGATCGGTATGGATTACGAATTCTTTCGAGAGCAAATAATGCTGTCATACCTCTAAAGCTCTTATTACCGCATAAAATTCTCTATCATAAGTAAAGTAGTTCAAAACTGCACCCTTGAGTTTCTCACTGAAATAGGCCAATGGGGTGCATTGCTCAACTTCTCTTTAATCATCTCCAAGCTCGCTTGACAAGCTGGTGTCCAAAAAAATTTCTTCCTCTTTTTAGTGCAATCGGTAAGTGGAGCCACAATAGCACTAAATTCCTTAATAAAATGCCTATAAAATGACGCGAGACCGTGGAAGATTCTCACATATGAAATATCCTTCGGCACGGTCCATTCCTTGATGGCTTCTACCTTGCCTTCATCGGCCTGAATATCATCCTTGGAGATAATGAATCCAAGGAAGTACTCTATGTCTTGGCCGAATGTACACTTCTTCAAGTTTCAATAAAGCTTTACTTTCCTTAGTGTTTCAAACAAGAGCCGAAGGTGTTCCGCGTGGGACGACATATCTCCACTGTATACCAAGATATCATCAAAGTACACCACTATGAACTTTCCCAAAAATTCTCTCAAAACGTGGTGCATCAATCTCATAAACTCGGGGCATTTGATAATCCAAAAGACATGACTAGCCACTCGTAAAGCCCATACTTGGTTTTAAAGGCAGTTTTCCAACATTCTTCTAGTATCGAAATGGGATAGCGGTATTTGATGGTTAGATGCATAATTGCTCGGCTATCTATGCACATTCTCATTGTGCCATCCTTCTTGGGAACCAACAACGAAGACACAACACAAGGACTAAGGGATTCTCGAACGTTACCCTTCTTTAACAGTTCCTCTACTGATTGTTCAACTTGTTAGTATCATTGGGATTCATCCTATATGCTGGCCTATTTGGCAAGATGGCCCCAGGATGAAAATCCACTTGGTGCTCAATACCTCTAAGGGGTGGTAATCCAGTAGGTAATTTTTCAGAAAATACATCTTCAAACCTTTTCAATAGTTCTCGGACTACCTTAGGACAAGTGGTTAGTTCTTCCATCCTTTCCTTGAACATTAATTAGATTAATGGTTCACCACTCAAAACCGATTTCTTTAGTTCTTTCTTCGACATAAACAAGTTTGTAGTGGTTGCTTTCTCCCTTCTATAACTCTCATCTAATGCCACCTGCTCCGTGCTTAAGGGTGCGAGTTTGAGCAGTCTTCCTTCATGCTTGAATGAATAAAAATTTGTGAAGCCATCATGAACAACTTTTCGGTCAAATGACCGGCACTCATAGGCACTACATCACAAAGTACCTGGTCCTTATATCCACAAATAGCAAATTCAATAACAGCTTCTTAATGTATCATTAAACCACTTAAGCAACTACGGTCGAGGGTGTGTAGTGGTTTGCAATTTCAACTTCTCCACAATTTCTTTTGAAACCACATGGTACAACTCCCCCCATCAACAATGACAGAGCATACTTTCCCATGCCCGCACGGGCTTAGCTCAGTGGCCGAGTTGTGGTAGATTTGGTACAAGGGCCACGGTTCGAAGCCTGCGCTACCACAGTGTGGGAGTTTAATCTTCCAATGTTGAGGTTGCTCCTTGTGGTATCAGGCATGGGCCTCCCATCTCTGGGCTACTGAGTCACCGTGATTTAACCCCCTCACAAACTGTCGGGCCGGGGTGTGGGGGCGAGGGATTTCGCCTTTTGGTACAAGAGGATACTTTCCCATCACCAAACACCGGCTATGAAAAATATTTTCTCGCTGCATGTGCTCACTTGTGGCTTGAGTGGCCAAAACTCTTCGTATTACCAATAGAGGTCCCTCTTGCGCTCGACAAACTTCTTCCATTTGTTCCTTTTCTTCACGAGTCTCTTCTTCCTCACTAATGACTTCTTGAGTGTCCTCTAGGAATGGATACCGAATATGGTATCTTATTTGAAGAATAAGACCTTGAGAATGGTCTATTAAAGTTGATATCAACTTTTCCATCAGAAGATTCTAAAATTTCTTCAATTAAGAAATTAGATTTGGGTGGGTATGTATGTAGATAATAATTGTATTTACTATCGTTTGTTTGTATGTAAAGTAATTACTATCATAAAGTAATTACTTTACTTTTGTTTGTTAGGTGTAACAGTACCGGTAAGTGTAATAGTAGTGTGTTGTCGGTAGCTGAAATAGTAAGTGTTAGGTGTGACAATTACAGGTAGCTGTAATTGTATTAGTTAGGTGTAATAGTGAATCACTATTACACTTCGTCTACAAAAGAGAATGCCACCCTTATGTTGGCATAGCTTTGTTTGAGAGGGACCGAATATGGTATCTTATTTGAAGAATAAGACCTTGAGAATGGTCTATTAAAGTTGATATTAACTTTTCCATCGGAAGATTCTAAAATTTCTTCAATTAAGAAATTAGATTTGGGTTTTAATGGGACAACATTATTAATAACCCAATTTTCTGGAAATTTAATTTCATCCCAAGTTATTCACAACAATTGGGAATCGGTGCTCCAAAATGCACCCCCGGCAACCCCATAACGTGATCAAGCCGAGTCTAGTGTTCNAAGGACTTATTTCCTTTATTTGAGGTGCTAAGGTGTTCATTACCTTATAATAAATTCTATAAATTATAGCTACGGTTTCAGATCTGTATTCAAAGTTATATCCTTTAGTTAAAATTCTAAGGTTTAATGATTTTTCTATATTTCTATCTGTAAGAGATAGAGATAAATTAGGATATAAATTGAAGTAAACTGGTCCATGACACAGACTAGTTTCTATTACTCCCATTAGGGAAGGCGTCCAATCGAGACACCGGGCATCTGACCTTTATAGTGGCTATAAAATCTAGAGTAATCTAATTTATACTACATGGAAAAGATTGAGAGATAAATGGAATTCCTAAAATTACCATTTGAGATATCGAGTCTGGCGAATCCTCCAGTGAAGACAACTTTATCAAAGCTTGGGAAAAGGCCAAGCACAAGATGACAATTCCTGCTTCTCACTCTGCAGCTGACCGCACTGGCGAATAGTGCCAGTCTTTTTTGTTGTGGGAGAATTATCCCATCCACTATAAAGGTCAGCCAATTATATTTACATTTTGTCAAATTAATTTCTTCCAAATTGAAATATCATTTAAAGCAGAGTTAAACTCTAATCAAATGAAGAAACAAATTTCTGAAATATGTAGTACTATTCCTAAGGCTTTTTGGGATAGAAATCAACATACAACTTTAGAGTGATGAATACTACAAGTGGAGCTTCACATCACAACAATTGGGAATCGGTGCTCCAAAATGCACCCCCGGCAACCCCATAACGTGATCAAGCCGAGTCTAGTGTTCAAGGAAAAATTGATGAGATTAATAAGAAGCTTGAGTTTTCGCTGCAAAGGTTGGATGCTAATCCACCTCCTATGAAAGTTCCTCCAACCCCGTTTCCAAAAAGAAAACTCAGAGGTGGCTTATTTGCTTCAAAACATCCAGCTATCGATAAATCTGAGGAAGACTGATGTGCATGAGCATTTTAACCGTGATGATGACATGAGAAACATTAAGGTATCAATCCCTTCCTTTAATGGTTCTTGCAATGGAGATTCATTTATGTATTGGGTTGAAAAAGTAGACAAGATTTTTTATTGCTATAATTATTCAGAGAATATGAAATTAAGGTTAGTTTCTCTTGAAATAACCGAGTATGCCAGTTTATGGTGGGATAATATAAAGGCTCAAAGAATACGTCATGATGATGATGAAATTCTCTCTTGGAGAGCTATGAAGTTATTGATGAGAAAACGGTTTGTTCCAATTCATTACAAACAAGAGTTATTTCCTCAACTCCAATCCTTCAAACAAGGCAATCTCTCGGTAGAAGACTATCTAACCGAGTTTGAGACTTATCGGATTTGTTTTGATCTTGAAGAACCCGAGGAACAGATATTGCAAGATTTATACGGGATTACAACCTCTGTATACTATGGATATGGTTATTCAACTTGCCATGAAGGTGGAGATGCAAGAAAAAAGAAATGGGACAAGAGTATTCAACCAATATCCGACCAAAATCACCAATCCTTACAAGACATTCCAAAAGAGGAAGACAAGCTTCAATATACAAAACCATGGCTACAAAAAAAAAAAAAAATGAGCTATCAAACCAATTGTTGAAGTGATGGTTCTTAGAGAGTACACTAATGAAGTTTTGAGTGAGGATGAAACATTGAAAGAAACTGAAGAAGAACGTGAAATTGAAGAAGAAACTTGTTATGCACAAGAAGCGCCATTATTGATGGTGATTCGTCGGGTGTTGACTACTCAAACCCGAAATGAAGATGTTTAAAGGGAAAATGATGAGAACCACGGGTATATCAAACCCGAGAACCTTCAATAATGCATAAAAATATATCTGGATTGCCTTTGAATCAAGTATGAGCAACTTGACCTCAATCGAACATTGCCGACAGAACCTAAGTTTGATAACAAGGAGCTTCACCCAGACCGAACTTATCAGTAAGAACCAAAGCTATCAAATTTGATCTATCAATAATTAAACTAGATGAAGATCGAGTTTTTCGGAAAGAACCAAAGAGAAAATCTCTCCAAAACATTCAAGGTGAATTAATTATAAATGTTGTGTCTTTCACAATAACTTTGGATGCCTTTAAATATGCTACATAAACCCTACGTAAATTAAGAAATAGAACGATATTAGAAAACTAAAATATCTTTGAGAAGATTTTTCTCAAATCTATTAAGATTCTTGATTTTGCCAAAATATCTTTTGTGAATTGTGTATTTCACCAGTCAAAAGAAGTCTAATTTTTTATGATCCAGCCCATTCCAAAAAGATCTTGAAGGCAGTTATAACTTTTGTGAAGATAACTTTTTGGAATAACTTTGCGAAGGTTGTCGAACTTTCCATATATTCTTGCTGGTCAAGTAAATGTATGATCTAAGAAAAGTTGCATGTAATTTCTTATTTACTTTGTCCCTTCAATATCTTGTATTAGGCTTGGGCTCGTGGGCTTGTGTATTTGACTATCTTGTATGATGTCAATATATTTTTCAACACTTAACATAATAAGCATTTTATTCTAATGTTGAATAGATTCTTTCATTTCAATTTTCTCCGCTAAATAACATAGCTCTTCATGCATTTTCTTGGTTCTTGACCTTGTCATTGGGCCTCCAATTCCTTACAATTGGTCTTTCTCCTTATGATTAATTTGTGTCATCACTTGATCCGTATAAGAAAATATCTTCCATAGCCGTTGCCTTATCAAAGGGAAGGTATGTTCTCTAATTATTGATGGGGGTAGTTGATGTAATTTCTTCCGATAATGGTTGAAATCAGTGATCGCATTGTATATGGATAATATAAATGGAATACCTTGACCCAAGTTCGACACAAAACAAGAACCTTTGGTTTTGAAAACTCTAGACCTGCTGCTTTAGTGCAACCAAGAACCGAGTGTAGGGATTGACGCCACAAACGGTATGGTAATCCGTTTGATAAGTCGGAGGTGGACGCTACGGAGAAACCCGATAAGTCTTGTAAGAGTTCTTCAAAGAACTAAAGAGAATTGTTCTCAAAACCTATTTCTCAAAATCTGAATTGTGTTCTTCATTCTCAAATTAAGCCTTTTATAGGTACTATTTCGTAATATGGGTTGAGCTCTAAAGACCTAAGCCCAACAATGCCTAAAAAGGTTCAAAACACTAAATTAAAAGAGCAAATATGGGTCTAACTAAAGTCAAAAACTCAAATAGACTCATAAATTGACAACCCATAAATTCAATAGCCAAATAAAAGAAGTTTCGAGCTCTTCATTCTTGTATCTGGATCAATGTCATGAGGTCAGAGTTAATAATTGATGTTGGAACAGCGCATTCGATGAATTCTTGGATATAAATGTTGAGTTGTTCATTTAACTTCTTTGTTCGGGCTCGCATCATCGATCATTGAGTGCTTCAGCTTCTTTGTGCCTTTCTTATGTGTTGTCCATGTTGTCCTCAAATCACCATCTGCATCAAAAGGGGATTAGTCAGAAACGTTGAAAGTAGCACTAACATTATACTCACCTGAGAGATCTAAACGATAAGAATTTTCATTAATGCACTCAAGGATTTGAAAAGGTCCATCTCCACTCAAAAGTAACTTGGAACGTCTCTGTTTTGGAAATCGTTCCTTGCGTATGTGCAGCCATACCCAATCACCCTGTTCAAAGATTATTTTTCTGTGTCCCTTATTTGCATGTCGTACAAATTGCTCAGTCCGTCGCTCAATGTTGCGCTTTGCTGCCTCATGAAGTTTCTTTACAAGTTGTGCCTTCTGTTGTCCTTCTAAATTGACATGCTCAGAAATAGGTAGAGGTGATAAATCCAAAGGGGTTAGTGGATTAAAACCATATACAATCTCAAAAGAAGAAAAGTTAGTTACAGAATGAACAAAACGATTGTAAGCAAACTCCACATGCGGTAAACACTCTACCCAAATTTTGATATTTTTTTTTACTATCACACGCAACAATCTAACAATGTCCTATTTACTTCGGTTTGTCCATCTGTTTGGGGGTGAAAAGTTGTGGACAATAATAATTTTGTACCTAATTTGTTTCACAAAATTTTCCAAAAATAGCTCAAGAATTTTGCATCCCAATCTGAAACAATCGTCCTAGGCATCCCATGTATCTTAACAATCTCCCGAAAGAATAATTCTGCAACATGAGATTTATGACAAGGAATAAAATGTGTCATCTTTGAGAACCTATCGAATCTCTATATTTCTTTGTCCTGGTACAAAATCCATGAAAATGTCTATCCAAGGAGCAGTAGGAATAGGTAGAGGTGTGTACAAACCATGAAATTGAACTTTAGATTTCACTTGCCTACAAGTCACACATCTAGTACAAATTCTTTCAACATCCCTTTTCAAACAAGGCCAATAAAAGTGTTCTTGGATAACACCTAAGCCTTAGCTATTCCAAAATGCCCCATAAGACCTCCACCATGTGCTTCACTCACCAAAACTTCTCGAAGAGAACACTAGGCACACAATTTACTCTTCCTAAATAAGAATCCATCATGCCTATAGTAATCTCCTGAAGCNTGATGTGATTCCAGCTACCTACAAAGTCAAGCAAAAGAGCCCAAACATATTTCAATGCAATGGAGGATTGAAGAATATGAATGAAGGTGTTACATTCCATAAATCACGTTATAAAGTTGACCTCCGAGCATTAATGGGCATCTTCGAAAGACTTCCATCCATTATTTGGAAACGTGTTCTGCACAAGAATCGTAGCTAACTTTAAGAGCTTTTTGGAATGGGCTGGATCATAAAAATCAGACTTCGTTTGGCTGGCAAAATATACAATACCGAATATTTTGCAGAATCAAGAATCTTAACAGATTTGAGAAAAATCTTCCCAAAGATATTTTAGTTTTATAATATCTTTCTAGTTCCTATTTTAGTTAGGATTTATGTAGCCTATTTAAAGGCATCCAAGTTATTGTAAAAGACACAACTTTTATGATTAATTCACCTTGAGTGTTTTGGAGAGATTTTCTCTTTGGTTCTTTGTGAAGAACTCGATCTTCATCAAGTTAATTCTTGATAGAGCAAATTTGATAGCTTTGGTTCTTACCGACAAGTTTGGTCTGGGTCAAGCTCCTTGTTTGATAACTTAGGTTCTGTCGGCAAGGTTCGATTGGGGTCAAGTTCCTCGTACTTGATTCAAAGGCGATTGATCTTCATAAACTTCCCTCGGTGACATAGGGGGCAAGGTTGATGGTCCTCTCTTTGAACACAAAAGAGTATTTGTTGTTGTAACCATCATGTGTTACACGTCGATCATACAGCCACGGTCGCCCGAGAAGGATATGTCCAGCTTCCATATGAACTACATCACATAATAATTCATCTTCGTACTTGCCAATGCGAAATGAAACAAATACTTGTTTGTTCACCTTAACTTCACCGCTTTGATGGAACCATTGCAGTTTGTAAAGTCGAGGATGTTTGATCACCAGTAACCTCAATTTCTCCACTGAAGTAATACTTGCGGCATTTGTACAACTACCTTCATCAATTATCATACTACAAACCTTATTTTGCACGTGGCACCTTGTATAAACTATATTTTCTCGCTGTACTCCTTTATCGTCTACTTTTGATTGGGCATTCAAAGCTCTCCGAGTGACTAAGAACTCACCCTCAACGGCATATTCATCATCTTCGGAGTCGTCTAAGACATCAGTTTCTGATTCGTCATCCGTTTCAATTTCTCCATTGTCTCTCACCACCATAACATTCTTGTTTGGACATTGGCTAGATATGTGACATCTTCATTGACATTTAAAACACTTGATGTCACGATTTTCATTGGTAGAAAAATCTGATTTACCTTGGAACCCTGGTTTGTCGTTTCAGCTTTTGGGTCCAGTTTGGTTTTAACAGTTTGCTTGTCTTCTCATTTGGTGTAATTTGATTTCCATGTTGAAGAACTCCTGCTATGTGAAGCACATGTATTATTACCCTTTGTTTTTAGTTGTTGTTCCACCTTGATAGCCATATGCAACATATCTTCCAACTCCACATAGTGCTGCAACTCAATCTTATCTTGGATGTCTATATTCAAACCACCAAAAATTCTAGCCATTGTAGCCTCTCGATCTTCCTCAATATTGGCTCGAATCATGGTCACCTCCATCTCTTGATAATACTCCTCCACACTCCAAGATAAGATTGAGTTGCCAAAAGTTGCATAAACTTAAGCAAGGTAATTGGAGTGTGGAGGAGTATTATCAAGAGATTGAAACATGGTCACCAAAAATTCTTATTACTGCTTTCATTTCATCCCATGTTTCAATTGGACGTTCTCCATTTCTTCTCTTGCTCAAAGTCAATTAATCCCATCAAGAAATTGCATAATCAGAGAACTCAATGACAACAAGCTTTACCTTTTTCACCTCGGAGTAGTTGCGACAATCAACACCAATTCAACTTTCTTTTCCCACTCAAAGTAAGCATCATGATCATTTTTTTCCTTGGAAAGAAGGAATATGCATTTTGATGTTACTCATACTGTCATCAACCCGAGTCCTAGCTTGAAACGCCTTGACTTCATGAAAGCCGAAGAATGTGCATGGAAAAATTGAAATATCACTCGGTCTTGTTGACTGAGTGATTTGTGTTAGTTGGGGCACGAAATTAAGGATGAAAATGATGAATAAAACATAGATGAAGATGGAAATACAAAATGAAATAACAATTATTGGATATGACTCACAAAGATTTGCTGCAAGAACACAAATGATGAATGCCCTCGGATATGACTCACCGATCTAAATAAATAATCAACGGTTTATGCACTTGACTGATTGAATAATCTGTGAAAATCACAATCGACAACAATCATTCAATATCTATTACAGACTGCAATGCCTTCTATATATAGACTCTTAAAGGCATTAATTTGTGACTCTAAAGGAAAGATACAACTTTTGAAGAGAGACAACTCTTCAAAGTTACAACTCTGTAAATAGTATAAAAGAAAGACACAACCTTTGAAAAGACACAACTCTTCAAAGTTACAACTCTGTAAATTGATATAAAAAGACACAACCTTCGAAGAGAGATAACTCTTCAAAGATACAACTCTTACAAGGACAAAGATACAACTCTTACAAGGTTACAATGTTTCAAAAGTCACCAAAGTGATATCTTTTGGAAATATTGCAATCTTATTATGACTCCAGCAAATGAAACATTACATAATATTAATATAACATGCTTATTAAAGACATATCTTTATTATTCAACTCCTGGGGTTGCTTCTTCAATGGTGGCTTATTCAAGTAACTTTTTTAGCTAAGTCTCAATGTAGTACATGCTTAGGAAGCTCCATGTTCATAATTAAAGGGTTAGTCTCCATATTATGCCTCCATATACTTTGCTGCATAATGAACAAGTTTGTTAGCTAAAGTTTTGGCTCTTGACAGTGTAATCGCACCTTCAGGCACATCAAAATGTCAATACACTCTAATTTTCAATGTCACAATGTTGATTACATCCTAAGGTGAGATATTTATAGAAGCGCTAACTAGACTGAAATTATAGCCACATTCAGTTTAATGAATCAACCCAAATTTAGTGACTGCATTCAACTTGAAAAAAAAAGAAAAAAACTAAATTCTAGCAATTTGTTAGCAGCTAACGA